>JANJYQ010034728.1:0-16096 GCA_024605255.1 Rastrelliger kanagurta | reverse complement strand
TGTGTGTGTGTGTGTGTGTGTGTGTGTGTGTGTGTGTGTGTGTGTGTGTGTGTTCACTGAACTAGAACAGGGAGCATTAGGAGGTGTCTTTTGTTGCTCCTGGGGGGCTACTGTGCTCAGTCCTAATAGGAGTCTTGTGCCTGCCGTTGTCCCAAGGGAGAGCTTCTGAATGAGGGGGTCTAACTTCACACTCCCCCCTCCCCTTCCATCCCCAGCTCGAGCCCAGCCTCCCCCACCACCCTCTCCTGTCCCTTGGGACTGGCTGAGAGACAAAGAGGGAGTGGAGCTGGGGTGGGATGGGATGTTTGAGGGGGTGCACTGTGGCCCCTGTCTTATTAGAAGGGTCGTGAACGTGTCACGATGATTAATATGCCGAGGTGCGTGGGGATACCCTAGAGTCACATTTATTCAACACGAGGGCTCCCAAACACACACTCACCACAAAATGGCACATTTGCATTTCCCATTAAGAAAAGAAAATATAGATATATATGCAAATGTAACTCCTATCTAGGTTTATACCATTATGCATTATCCATTTGGACATTAACAATAGATGACCATTTCTTTCCACAGCGCAGTTTTATCTGCGTATTTTCACCTGATCGGCATATGTTCACAATACACACACCGATACCTTTAAAGAGTTTGGTTATAGAAGTGTGATGAACTGATGTGTTTTAACATTTTTCGAATGGCCAAAACATCTGTGATGAATTATGGCTAATTGAGAGTAATCATTCAGCTTTGTAAGTATTTCACAAATAAGGTTCAATATTTTGAAATAACAAGCCAATATTTTCAGTTTTAAACTTTTTAAACAAGCATCTTCTTATGATTATTGGGTTGGGACCTTTTATTTGCAGTTAATATATTGTGGTTGCTCCCTATTGCTATTGCAAAGTTGCCAGAAGGAAGTGCAAGAAGCAGCAGCTTTGTCACCAGCTCAGAGATTATCAGTTTTCATCACTGAATTCTGAATTCTATGGCTTTTTTCCTCTATACTCATACTATAATTAGATTTATAGAAACATCCTTTTAATAGCGAAATCCATCCATTTCATATAACATTTAGTCACACTTACTGGTAACACATGTTACTTATTCTTTTTTTTTTTTTTTTATTCCCCCGTCCATCTGTTTTCAACAGTTTAACTGGCTCAATTCTCACATTACTGCGTTTTGGTTACTAAAAGCATTTAACTTGGATATGGCCTGTGGTCATATTAAAATGGACAGATGGCATAGTGAATAAACCCTTATATTCTATATGTCTCCCCTTACACACACATATATAGGGCTCTGGGCTAACTATGGGACACAGGTACCAAGGGAATCAACCAGATGTTTGATAGGCTCACCTGCAGGCCTGCTGCGTGCTGGCAGTAAAATTCATGTGCTGCATATGCTGCAATTATACCACAGGGAAATAAGCTGCTGTAATAATGAAGACGGCTGGAAACATGAGGAGGAAAAGCAAGCAGCCCTGTTTCCTTTGGAAAAACACAGCCTCTGTCCATATTTTACTTGTTTTTCAAGTTAAGTAAAATAAGAGGAGTGTTCTTACAGAGACTATTCATCCTCACTTTGACCAAGGAGTGAAGTGTTATTACTCCAGTAGGTGGTGCTGAATGCTAAAACAGAACCCATATCCTCGCTGCAGGTTTGAATTCAGTGTTGAAACATTTTGGTAAAATTGTTCAGGAAATTAAGCCATAAAAACAATCCTGCAAATGCAGTAAATTATGGACTTCTCAGCAGGGATGTATGATGGCAGCAGAAGCAAAGTTAGTTCAGGTAGATGGAATTAAATGTTTGGTTTTTCTTTTTTTTCTTTTTTTGGGGGGTTGATCTTTACAAGCTAGCCTTGCTCATATTGCACAAGTGGAATGCTCTGCCAAGACGTGGGGTGCAATTAAGCTGCAGGCATTCATCCTAGCCTCCTACTTGTGCACTTACAGGTTCTATAAAGGCACAAATTGATTTCATCTATCAATGCAGTCATTGTTTAACATGACGTAGCTCATATGTTGTGCATGTGTGTTTAATAATAGGGTCTTAACTGCATCACGGTGTACAGGCCCTGCTTCTCAAATTACTCCTTCTCAAGAAAGGCCCCCGCCTGAGAAAAGTGAACGGTTTCAGCTCTGCAGTGTTGTGATGGCGCCTTGTTTTTTGTTTTTGTTTGTTTTGTTTTGTTTTTTCAAATAACTCAACAAAAACAATGTAAACTGTCTGTGTGTGTGTGTGTGCGTGCATGTGTATGTGTCCATCTGCAGCGATTAAAAACAACAAAAAATAGTAATCGCAAGTAAACCCCAAGCAAATTGCAGAATCATTCATTCCCAGTTTTGTGCTGATGAGCAAACACAACACCATCCACGTTAATTGCTGTGACCCCAGCAACCCACCAAAAGGAACATTGACATATTGTTTGTCAAGCGTGAGACACTGTATAATTTACACTCGCTAATGACTGTGCCTGGAAATACAGGCTGAAGGACCACGTCTGTCCCTGACTTGGCCCTTATTCAACACTGGCCCGGACTCTTCCAATGGATAGTCCATCTGTACCTCTGTGAATTCATATCCCTCAATGCATGCCCATAATTCAATTACACTTGTTTAGTGTAAAAAACAGCCCTGTGTAGTGTTCTCTCCTGGCCAATTGAGGTTTGATAAACAATTCACTATTGGCTGAAGAATCTCCACCCTGATCAAAACAAAAACAAACTGTAGCTGATTCAGTGCTGTTGTGTCTCACAGATTTCAAATGATTCTCTGGTGAAATGGTGTGTTGTGAAGAAAGACATATTACCATTGCCATAGGGTCGACCTTGACCTTCAAACTCAATCTGGCTATTAGGGGCTACCCCTCCCCAGCACCCCTGAGATGTAAAGAGGCTGACGGTTTTGACCCCTGATCCCATTTCTTAACTAGGCTGAGGTGCCAAATAACCTTTTGACCCAGGAAGCATTTGCAGGTTGCCTGAGCAACCTCAGATTTAGCAATGATTGACACGTCCATACAGTTTTT
Organism: Rastrelliger kanagurta; assembly: GCA_024605255.1. Classification (NCBI taxonomy): domain Eukaryota; kingdom Metazoa; phylum Chordata; class Actinopteri; order Scombriformes; family Scombridae; genus Rastrelliger; species Rastrelliger kanagurta. The sequence goes on along the minus strand of JANJYQ010034728.1, from coordinate 13,059 downwards.
TATCTTCTTCTTTAAGTCGAGGAACACAACACTCTTGTACAGGATAACTGAAAGAAAACAGCAATTTATTTACTTAAATCTAGAGTTGTAATGTGTCAAATATGCTGAGTGAAAATGGGCAGATTAGCTATTCTATTGTATTCTGTTGGCACATTATTATGCCAGATAGATGCAGAATAAATTTCCCTTAATAAATGAACGCTTTACATGGAAATGAATGTATGAATGCAATGGATGGACGTCATTATATCAGATGGAGGTCTATGTAAATGAACTGCTGTGCATATTTGGCATGTGGTGCAAATCACAGAAACACCAGAGCTTGAGGATCATGACAGGAATAAATCTGCCTATTTTAGGAGATGCCTTACGTTCTTTGACATAGCTCTTAATCCAGGCTCTAAATATATTTGCTAGTGAGGGTGAGCTACTAAAAAAACTTGAATTTTGCTAGTTTTAATGTATTGGTACACCATTTCATTATGACTGACCCAGGGGAATCTAAGGTTACCATCTGGCCGCTGGCCACCAGTGTTTTAATATGCAAATGCATCTGTTTTTTTCCGACCTTGATGTAATCACAAATGTAACCTGACTGAATTAAGTGAACAACAGGACCATGTGCACATATGATAATCAACAGCACTCATGCAAATATGGTGAAAATGAGTGCTTTACCAAAAAAAGCACAAATCTGATCAATTTAAGCACTACTATTTGACAATGCAATGAAATACGCAAAGACATAACTTTTCATTGTAAATGGATTCAAACTCATAGTTTTCTAAAATGTATTCAATATCCATCACATTAAAAAAATGTTTTTGAAGAAAGTCTGATATGCCATATGTTGACTTCGGTATATCTCTATTGATTCATTGCTGTTAAGGAGTACTGGAGCTTAAAATGCTTAGTAATAGCATGGATACAAGAATACGCAGGAGTTGAATGTCCTGATTTACCATTATTATACCGCCTTAACCATGCTGGTTATCATTTCATGCAGAAAATAGTGTTTGTCAGTACCATAGAGGTACCAGTTCACACTAAAATCACTCTATTCGCAATTCTGAATAACGCACCAACTGCCAAGAGGATAGTTTTAAGCCTGTATAGCAGTATGTAGTAGATATGATAATAATATTTAACAATATATGACATAGCATGGTAGCACAGTGGTTAGCACTGTCGCCTCACAGTAAGAAGGTTCCAAGTTCAAACCAGCCGGCCAGCTGGGGCCCTTCTGTGTGGAGTTTGCATGTTCTCCCCATGCCTGTGTGGGTTTACCCTCACACACCAAAAACGTGCATGTTAGGTTAATTGAACACTCTAAATTGCCCGTAGGTATGAATGGTTGTCTGTATATGTGGTAGGCCTGCGACCTGCCCCGGGTGTACTCTGCCTCTCACCCAATGCTCCTGCGACCCAGGTTGAAGCAGTTCAGAAAATTAATGAACTAAATATTAAGTGTTCATTTGGTGATTTCCTTAGTTTCATTTGTTCTTGCTGTGTTTAACTTCCTGTTCCTGTTGTGAACCCATCAACCACTGTTATGGTTGTTGTAAAGTAGGAATTATACAGATCATTGATTCTTTGTTGCGAAATTGACTTTATCTTGTAATATTCAGTGTTTTGCTAGGCTTTTCAGATATAAAGCATTCTCTGATGCACAGTAGGTTGTGTGTTTTATGTTTCCAGAAGTCAGATATAGGAAGTCAGCTGGTAGTCTGCATGTTGTTACTTTGCTGTTCTATCTGTTTATAACACATTTCTATAAATTTTAACAACTTGTTGTGACACATTCAGACTGCTGTCTTTAGTATTATTAATATCTTTTAAATTACATAGCTATTTTATGGGCTAATTTTATTCTGTTCATGGATTGTTGAGTTTTCCTGAGATCCCTTCACTTGCAAGGATGAATAAGAAAAACCTTTCAGTGTGACTTAATAAGTTCTTTGTACACACTGGGCCCAATATTTTGGATCCATTTGGATGCAAAATGCCAGGTTCTAATCTAAGCTTCAAAATTGCTATGGGGTCCATATTCTGAGATGTTATGCCATTTCTAGGAACCTGTCCCTGAAATGGCTCAACTCAACTCTCATCTCTACTAGGCTAGCTAGCTGCTCTTCCTTATCTCATACCATCAAGGAGCTGGAGAGAAGGGTATCAGTGCTGTGCCAGATTTCAGAGGAGAAATTCCTACAAACTCTGGTCTCAGTGGTGCGGTGACAAATGCACTAAGCCTCTTCTTATCCAGACACCACCACCTGTCCCTGCAGTGTTGCAACCCAGCCTCTCCTGATTTCTACTAGGAACTCTGGTTGGCAAATGGAAGTGCCATAGGTATGCCTTTTGGTCTCCTCCATCTGAGAAGATTAACAGAGAATAAATGTAACATCCTGAATCCTGAATTTTACCCTTCTATCTGAGAGGGGGGAAAAGTCAGCTAATGTTCAACACTAGAGCCAGTATCCATTTCAGTGGTAACTCATCAGGCTGTTGCTAACATCACTGCCTTACAACATCCCTAAAGATTACTACCAATGCTAATAATCAGAGAATTGATGATTAGAAACTTGAAAGTTACTCTGTTTCCCTGGTACCAAAAAGCTTGAGTTCCACACATAACATCCCACACTGAGGTCAGTTATCATCCATGTTATAATAAATGACACTCCCAATCAGTAGTCTGATTTTTTCATTTCTTTAGCATCCTCAAAACTTCCATAAGTAGGATCTATATCTCAGGTCCAATGTCCACCTTTAAACGTGGAATGGAGTGTTTCAACAGACTGGCTAGCTTGAACATTTGGCTGGCCTCTACTTGTGATGTTCTTGGTGTGGATTTTAGCAATCATTATAATATTGTCTGGAAATGTGGCCAAAAACATGACACAGGCTCTGGCTAGGTGCACCAGGGATACTGATCAATGACTTGCATTTAGACAGTGTTGAGAAATAAGTGCAGTGCTGCTATCAGAAAAGCCAAAACTGACTATTATTTGCAATGCTTTACTAATCCCTTTTGTAACCCCTATGAATTTTGGAAAATAGTCTAATTTACCTTTAGCAATACTAGCAGTCTATTACCTGTCTATATTGTTAATGTCTTACCAGATAACTGATAACCATGCACTGCTTTTAGCATAATTTTGCTGCATATTGTCCTGTATTTGGCAGCCTTAGTCTTCCAGATGTAGCGTGAAAGAATGTAGGTCGTCCCTCCTTAATACTAGCACTAATGTAAACCACTCCTTTAGCTTACCTCCTGTTCACAATAGGATGCTTTATGTGATAGTGATGAAGGAAAATCAGTGGGTGATGACAAACAGGAACCATTTAATCTGAAATTGTCTACCAAGTTCCTGGATATACTGTATAACTAATTTACAACTTTCTTTTACAGCTTTTTATTATTACTTAATTTCTATTGATTGAAAGACTGTGCCTTTGTGCTCCCTCTCTATAAAGGTGATAGCAAATCTGGATTAAATAATTATAGTCCAATTTCAAAAGCGTTATCTGCCACAAGACTAATTCATTTCAATCATCAGTACTATCCCCTGTAATTACTTGGAAGGCATCACTGACAAGTGCACAACCACAGCACAGCACACTCACTTGCACTTATCAGTGACATCATCCAAGTTAGGTTATATTTCAATGTGAAAAACCCTGGATGATAATAACAACACAACTCCAAAGTCACAGGGGAATAGTACTGACGATTCATAATAATGTATTGGTGTAATGAACAAGTTGCATGGCAGATAATGCCTTATTTAGAGTCTAAGCATTAGATAACAAAAACACTGTGCTGTTCTTTTTGTTGATTTAACTAAAGCTTTTGATCTCTCTGATAGGTTGCAATGTTTCAAGATAGGTATTCACTCCTCTGTCCTCCCCACTGGAAAGTGAATTCCTCATGGTCCTGTTCTTGGACCAGTCTTACTCACAATTTATAAAACAAAATTACCTCTTCATTGTTCAAGCACAACCTCTGTCTTTACGCAGATGACACTGTGTTTTATTCCTGTGGAGATTCTATTCATGCTGCCACTCTAAATCGATAGTTATCATTTAACCCCTTTAAAAAAAATCATAGCTGAAACTAATCTTAATATGTGCAAAAACAAAATGGATGTTGTTTTCAAATGCAAGAAATATTATAATTATTGAAGTTTTGAAATTTAGAACCTTCAATGTTCATGAAATTCTCTAGGCTTTAGAGCCATCCTTTGATTTATACATTCTGGGCAACTCTAGAAACATGGCTGTGGAAGAGGACTTGCTCACTATGTAGATATAAATCTACATAATTTAACAAAACCAAAATAATTCTTATTTTCATGGGATTATACACTAATTTAAACATACATATGAATGTTATATTCTATTTCTGACAAGTCTGTTTCAACTAAAAATGCCACAAAAGTCTGCAAACTGAACCTCAAACATTAATTACTGGAGATGATAATGGGACACACAATTTTTTACCAAAAAAACTGGCTTGCCTGCTCTGCCAATGAGGAGGTTTCACCATTTGTTGTTATCATTATGAAGCTATTTAACCCCCACCCCTCCATCACTAAGCCATTGTACCCACTCACAGACATGGCGCTCCCTGCAGGTCCCAGTTAGGAAGAGCTGCTTTCTGTTGCTGTGCCCCACATACTTGGAATATGCTTCAATAAAATTGTAATGAGATGACCTCATTAATACCACTGACACAGTTCCAAAGTTTAATTTGATTGATTAAAGTTTTTAATCTTTTAATTGTTCTTATTGTTTTGTTCATGTCTTGTTGTTAATTCACACATCTTTTAATATTGTTCATTTTACGTCTTTTATTTATGTAGCCATATAGTCTTCCTTTATTGCTACTTCCTAGATCTCTTGTGATTTTAGTTGTGTCTGCTCCATTTGTGTGTTTTTTGAATATTTAGATAAATAAATGATGAAGTAGCTGAAGTGATTTGTTTGAAGTGAATGATGCAGATGTTAATAGTTATGAACTGTTACAGAGAAGATCACCATCCACTGAATGACACATTTTGTGATAGAGACACAAGCTTATTTTTGCCTGTGTGTTGAAACAAAATACCAACATGTTTTTATGTGTTACCTGGAGGAAATTATTAATGTCTGATGTAAAACTGTTTGATGCATTCAATGATATCCAGGATTGTGCCTATATACAGTATTGTATACATACATATATTAATGTTACTGTCCACTATTTCACAGCGGAGCCACTGGTGCAGGTGAATGGGAAGCCCAGCTGCTGCTTCTTCAAGTTCAGCCCCAAACTGATGTTCACCAAGGTGCTGAAGGCCCAGCTGTGGGTATACCTACGACCGCTGCAACAGACATCCACTGTCTATCTGCAGATCCTTCGGCTCAAGCCTGTCACTGAGCAGGGCAGTCGCCACATCCGCATCCGTTCTCTGAAGATAGAGCTCAACTCCAGGGTCGGCCATTGGCAGAGTATTGACTTTAAGCATGTGTTACAGAATTGGTTCAAACAGCCACATACCAACTGGGGAATCGACATCAATGCTTTTGATGAGAGCGGCAATGACCTGGCAGTTACCTCGCTGCGGCCCGGGGAGGAGGGGCTGGTAAGGACCCTCAGACCTGTCCCAGGGGCAGGAAGGGAAACACTTCAATCACAGCTCACATTTATAAAGATGCCAATTCACATTTTAATTTAAAGAAAAATTCAGATATATATGTGTAGTGATAACTCCTAGTATACTGACACCAACTCTGACAAAAAGTCACGGTGGGAGGAAGGAACCAGCTACTTGTCAACTCTTAATATTCTTACAATAACAATGTAGCAATAGCAATAATTTGTGTAATGTCAGAGAGACTATGCAACTATCCTCAACTTTACAATAAGTGGCAACTCATTGTTTAGCTATGCGGCTGCAACTTTTTGGCAAACAGGCAGCTGTTGTCAGAGAAAAAAAGCCCTAGAGAGCTACCGTACGCTACCTGCACAGCACTGTATGGTAAACAGACACTGTTAGTGGTGAGCTGGTGAACATAGCTGAGTACTCTTTCCCCTCATGTTGCTTTCAGCTGCAGCAGGATAATGTTTTCAGCAAAAAGCTGTGATAAATCCACTGTATTTAAACAACAAAAACATGGTGATTTCCATGTTCCATGTNGTTTTCAGCAAAAAGCTGTGATAAATCCACTGTATTTAAACAACAAAAACATGGTGATTTCCAGGTGATCAGAGGCACAACTCCAAATGAATCATAATTTGGAAAAGTTGGCTAATATGTGTGCTCTGTAGATTAAAAAGTGATATGTCAGAGTGGCCAAAAATCAGTTAGTGCAGATTTCCCTCCAAACACATATTAAATTCTATTAATTTTATTTTTCAAGTATCACAATCAGCTTATGGTGAAAATAATATAAAATAAATACAGTAACAGTAAGAAGTGTGTGTTTCAGAGAAAGGAACCACTCTTTACTGAAAATCTGCCAGCACCCTTAAAAATCTGTACTCCAAAAATCAAAGCAGACATGACGTTCATCCATCTCAGTCAAGCAAAGTATCTTAAAGTTGAAAAGCAGAAGCTGCACAGAAGCCAAACTCATTCAAAACTGTATCATGAAATCACATGAAAACAAAACATACACACCAAGATTTGGCATGTGAAGCTTACTCTAAAAAGGGGTCTGTAGAATCAATCTGTATTTCAAATACAAAACATAGAAAATACAGACAAATGGACAATAATAATAATAATAATGATACATTATTCAGTGTAAATTCATATAATAATATTTCAAACCACAGCCATGTCCTACACCAATGTTGCTCTGCAAGTTTTGTCATAAATATTGGGCTGTCTTGCTCAACATATTTTCTTTAAAAAAAAAAAAAAGATGAGTCACTGTTTGGTGTATGTCTAATGTAATGGATGAGGCTGCAGGGATGACTTCAAAATCTTCAAGCAAAACCATCCCTGAACCATTAATCTAGTTAGAAACCCAAGCATTATTGCAACTGACAGCTACATACAACATCTATGCTGAATTATGTAGGCCACTCATCCCAGTTAAGCAACACCAAATATTTACCAAGTGGTCACTTGGGTCAGATGTTCACAACACATATCAGAGGTCAGCTCTGGTGTCTTGGCCAATAAATCGCTGCCCTCTGAGCACACAGCAGTGTGCAATATTATTCTTGAACCCCCAAAAAAGGAAAAGATCAAAAACACAGGAAAGTTTACAAAAATAAAACAAAACACAACAAGCAAAGAAAAAATTCTGCTTCTCCCTGATCCTTTGGGTCTTTTTTTCTCCAACAAAAGCCCTAAAGGCCAAGCTGACATGGTCTCACCCTGACGGCCTTTCAGCTTATTTCCTCTTTTGAATGCGTCACAAAATCTGCGCTCTAGCCCAGCTGGAATCACTGTGGGGAGAAGAAGGCTTTGTAAAACAAACATGATGGAGTAAAATATTTGATCTGCTTGCTTTGCCCAAAGGTCAAGGTTATGGTAGCCTGCAGATGACCTGCTGGGTCATGGATTCAACCAAGCATACAAAGTCATACAGGCTAGTTTTTATCAGTGGTCTTAGAATTAGCCCTGAAATGGCACAATGTGAGTCTGCTCTTAAATTTCTTTTGTGAAATGGCAGATAAAGGGGTGTAAAAGCTTTTTATCTGTAATTTTGGAGAAAGAGTCATTTTAGGTCATCCATTAACTGTTAGGTCAAAATAGTAGCTATGTATGTAGTACTGTTAATGTTAATCCAAGTAAGTGAATATCAGACCTCATCTTTTTAATAATATTGTGTCTGCACTATTGTCAAATTGTATGTTAATATACAGTAGCATTTGTGCTTGCATCAGTGAGGAAATGATTGTCGTTAAGTTACATATTTGTATGATCAAGAATTTTGCACCACTTCTAAATGTTCAGAGTTCAGATATGACTTTGTTGTGTACTACTCAGATCAGATTCTCACTGTACACACCATTGAGCTATGGAGATGATCAGATGGCTATTTATTATTCAGGTTTGTGTGACAGCTGAGCTAAGCTGACAAAGAATTCGCAGAAGTTACTGATATGACAGAAAACCAGAGGAATGCGATACCACTGATTTGTATATTGTACTTTATCACAACAGACATTTTACTTGCCATAGTAGGAGCAGCACAGGTGTTAGTAATCACTTTAACAATGGCTCTCGAACATTCAAGTGGCTCACTGAGTAGTCTGGAGTAATTCCTGTGCATGTTGAGAGGAAGTCCACACTCTAGTTTTACTTTTACTTTACTGTCTCCACACTTATCATTTTAGAAGGACAAAGAGTTTCCATTTATCTATTAGTGCAAATTAAATTAATATAACAAGTGTTATTTGCATAAGAAACAGTCAGTGACAGAGAAGCTTGAAAGGTGTCATACAGCTGAACGAGCTGTGTGATAACTTATCAGTACTTAATGTGAAAAGTAATATATCTTATGCTAAATGTTACCATAAAGCTATAATTTCAGGATTATCTAATGAGACGATATATGTCATTTGTTTTTTTCAAACATTTGACCTTATGTTTATTATACTATCTAGCACACACAATGTTAATCAGATACACTTTTATATTGGTACAATTTCTTTCTTTTGTAATGTTAGCATATTAAATAACAGCACTTAGGTTTAGTCTGATCCACTGACGTAGGCAGCACAGGAAGTCCAGTCCAGTTCTACTCTAGTTTCTTTTAATTTGTACTGTAAGCACATGAATTGGTCCTCACAAACATATTTTATATCAGCAGACCTTTTTCACAGTCAACATTGTGGTTTGTCATAGCAGAAGAAGCACTTGATGATTTGGGACGGGACACTGAATGTTTTGATTGGAACTTGATTGGATGTTGTCAGGCTCGGTGTGTGAGTGTGTATAGCAGACGTTTATTATGCGACAACGGTAGACATTTGATTGGTAGGTGACAGATCCTGATATCATTGGCAAAAATATACTGTACAAGGTGGCACACAATTCGTTGGCCTACATTATTCTACCCACTTTCAACCCGGATTTATTCAAAAATAGATTTTTGCGAAATTTTTGGGCCACATCATCTGATAGATGAGTAATTACTCTGATTGTTAAAGCCATATTTTTCATTTCTGTAGGACTTTAAACTTTTTTTCTGTGCTGCATCATATAGAGAAACCAAAGGTGTTTCCTGTCAAGTCAGTTGTTTTTGTATAGCTCAATTTCACAAATCACAAATTGTACTCAGGGGGCTGTACGGTGTGAATAAAATCAATAAAGCATCCTCTGTCCCTAAAACACAGGGAAAATGGAGGTAACATCAGGAACAGGGGAGAGTGGTAGGATAACAAGATTATAATTAAGATTTATAATATATATTTATTCTGTCCACTATGTGCCAAAATTAAATTCAGAAATGTGAAATAATGAAACAAATTATTGTATGAATCAAATCTCAAAAATCTGAATTTCTTTAACCTGAAAGCTACATTTTAAGCAGAAGCTCACTTTATATGCACTGTAAGACAATACAAGAATAGTTTGAGAAATATGTTTGTCATCTATCTTGTCATTGTGATTGCTGAGAGTAATATAAGTAAGATTTACACCACCCTAACCTCATCTCAGGTATGAAACTTCAAAGTTCATAAATATGCTAACCAGCACCTGGAAAGTTCACTAAGTAATACATTGATTGTTAGGGTATCCACATTCACAGACAGAAATGTACTAATGTTTTTTAACAGGAAGGATGTGCTTGTATTTTTTTTTCTTAAGCAAACAATAGCTTGTCCCAGGGCAGTTGCCAGGCAACAGACTGAGATGCTGAGCAGAAAGAGGGAGGATAACCTATTGTTTGTCAGAAATAGTTAAACCACAAACTGTTCGAGAATAAACTGAAAAAATAATATTCTAACATTCACAGGACAACATTTCTGTTAGTGAATGTTAGAGCTAGACTAGTCTATGAATGCTAAGCTAACTACCTCCTGGCTTGCACAGCTATGGAAGTTGTATCAATCTTGTTGTCTAGAAAGAAAGCAAATCTTAAAATGTTCTTCTAAGACAAAAAGTAACTTTATTGTAATGTCCACCACATTTCTTCTGTTGTTCTCTTATAACCACCTCTTTCTCTCTGTCCTGCACCTCCTCCCCCTGATTCCAGCAGCCGTTCCTGGAAGTGAAGGTTCTTGAGACGACCAAACGTTCTCGGAGAAATCTCGGGCTGGACTGTGATGAGCACTCCACTGAGTCCCGCTGCTGTCGCTACCCCCTGACTGTGGATTTTGAGGCATTTGGCTGGGACTGGATCATTGCCCCCAAACGTTACAAAGCCAACTACTGTTCTGGCCAGTGCGAGTACATGTTCATGCAAAAATATCCACACACCCACTTGGTGCAGCACGCCAACCCCCGAGGCTCCGCAGGGCCCTGCTGTACCCCAACCAAGATGTCCCCCATTAACATGCTCTACTTCAATGACAAGCAGCAGATCATCCATGGCAAGATTCCAGGAATGGTGGTGGATAGATGTGGCTGCTCTTAGGCTGCAGGGGAGATGCACAGTTGTGTACAGCCACCATTGCATCAAACCACCCAAAACCCTTATGGAGCTCTCCCCTGACACCAGAACTCACTTCTTGGCACCAGATGTCACAAAAACATCCCACTGGGTTTCCATTTTTCCAGTTATTAAATTGATTCTAACTGTAAAAAAAAAAAATTATAAATGAAATATGAATCAAAAAAGGACTGAGTGATGGAAAAACAGTACATTATGAATGATTTAAAGAGGTTGTACTTGTGGAGAAGCTTCAGAAAATGGTAAACGAGACAAAACTATGTTATAGAGTATGTGTTAGTTTTGTGGAGTTTTTTTAAGACTTTTTTTTTTTAAAATGGCATCTTTGTGAAATGTCCAGGTTAGTGGATTGAGATGACAGGAGACATAAGCATTTACAGTCCTAAGGAGAGGGGGTTTAAAGTTTTGGAAATACATTATTTCACAGATACACTTACGGGTGAGATTCAATCCACAAAAAAAAAGAAAAAAAATGCAAGGGGGCATGATCAAAATTATTTTGCAGTCCATCACTTTAACAAAAACTCTTAAAACAGAATTCATGCTAATATGAGGAGAGTTTATTCTTAGGAATACTGTTAGTATAAATCCCAAATCTTGTTTACAGATGTTTAGAGATGTAAAGTGTTAAGGAGATCCAAAACCAAACCTATACCCTCTATTAATGTATAACACCCCAGTGTGACATTCTCGAGTATCTACGAAACCTTTTCACAGTCACTTTGATCTTTTTTTATTTGTAGTCTTGTAAAACTCAAAAAGGAAAAGGGAGAGAAGAGGTTACACTATTTTAACTCTATCTTTGAAATTGGATAATTAGAGTCGGTGTAGCTTCCTCTGCTATTCTGCAAAAGTTGATGATACAGATTTAGGCTTGACTTGCACACTAAAATCTGAAACAGAACTGTAATGTAGATGCACTCTGAGGTCACTCGGCACCGTCTGGGAGAGGAGGAGGAGGAGGAGGAGGGCACGTCCTGCAGGACAACAAGAACCTGACATTTTTCTTTCTTCTATGTAACAAAGGAAAATACACTTTAACACATTCAGCCTTTGTATTAAATGTTAAAATGCACTGTTTCATAACTTGAAGAGGCCTGGGATTGAGCAAAAAACAGACAGCAAAATCCTTATATAAAACATACAAGGGTGCCAGTAGTTCAAATGTTCAACTTGCTGTAACATGAGTGAATTATTGAGCAGAACAAAATGTAATGACAGTAGTATCACTATAAGTTTACATGTTCATACTTTCAATAGTGTTCACATAAGCAACACACTTAAATTTAAGGAAGAGCATTAACTCCATTATTCCTTTTAAGCCAGTTCACTCACTCTTTCTCAAAGCAAGTTTAAGAAATTGTAAAAAGAAAAAATGCAAAATCATTTTGCTGCAGTACTGTTTTCATGAAAAAATAGCTTTTATAATTCACAACAAACCACAAAAAAAGAAGAATCAAGAGAATGTAACTCAACACTGACTTTAGTTTAGAGAACATGTTTGAATGCATTTTGAAATGCCCCCATCCACCTCAACCTCGGCTGTGTCATCATTATGATAATGGAGAAAATATTGTTAGTTAGTGCTTAAACACAGAGTAGAATAGAATGCTTGAAGTCTGTTTTTGTCTCCTGGATGTCAAAGCAAAGATATCCTTTTGTTGTAAACGAAAGCACTATGCTGTTGGATAAAGGAAGAGCCTTCTGACATTATATATAAATTATATATGTATATATTAAAAAGGGGTACAAAAACCTTTTTTGGGGCACTCTACCTTACCAACAATAAATTTTGCACTATGGGACGTTCATGGCGTGAGGAGGTAAAGTGTTGTTTGTGTTTTGCCAAGCACAAGAGAGCTTGTACAGTATAGGATAAGAATAAAACTATCCAAGCTTCTGGTGATAAACCATACGGATAAACTAGAAAGGTTATCACTTTTTTTTGATACCATCACGCTTTCCTGACTTTTGTCTGAAGCGGGGGCCTGTCCATACACTCACACACTTCTATCCAATCTGGAACCTGGACATACTATACCAGCGGCCTAAAAGGCCTCCTTGCCCACTTTGGGTGATAAGTCATGTGTGTTATAAGTGTCTGGATCAACAAACATAGAATGCTTTAACTGGAAATGGCCCACCCACCAACTTTAATCTGTTACCATGTTAGAGAGACTACGTCCTTTTGACTTAAACAATGTATCAACTGTCTTGCATAGACATGTTTTGCCTTTGTGTGTATTTTAAGTGAAAGCACCCATGTAAGAATGGGAGGAGTATCCAGGGATTGTTAGCCAAAGTAGAGGATGACATGTTGTGTGCTGTAACTTTCGTGATCGCAGGAATATGCTAGAACATTTCAAAGGGAGGAAAAAAAACTGTTAGGGGCAGTGGTTGGAAATAATTCAACTGGTCAATTGTCTATTTATTAATATT
>JANJYQ010034688.1:776-15287 GCA_024605255.1 Rastrelliger kanagurta | reverse complement strand
TATGCATGGCAAATTAACTGGATGAAAAGTAAGAAATACTGTATATATTTTATGATCAGATCATGTGGTTTATGACCACCTCTTAGTTTAAATTGTGCCACTGTTCAACACATGGCAACCTTGCCATGACCTCTGAACAATGATTGTGGAACCAATGGTCTGCACTTTTTAGTTGGAGCATCTCAGTCCACCAGCCCTGCAGACCTGCCAGAGGCAGATTACCCCAGCCTGCGTTATGAGATTTATAGATTTATACCCAGATTAAACCCTGTATTATGTCAAAACTGATAGTTTGGGTTTAGTGGATGTCTGGGGGGATTATTACAAATTGCTGCTCAGTATTTTTGTGCTGTATTTTTTTCTGGCAGAAGTGCTTGTGCTCTGGAGCAATCCGCCACTTTAGAGGCTTAATTACACCACACTGAGGGCTGAGCTTATGCAGACATGTGGAGGGGTTGGAAAAACATGTCAATGAGAAATGCAGGACATGGAGGCCAATGGCACAGTTTAAATCAAAGTAGGGTAGAGGAGATACGGAGCAAGGTAACTGGAATGTAGTGTGCATGGTGCCACTGGGCAAAACGTTAATAAAATGTTACAGAAATTTGATTTTGATAAGTGCTAGAAAAGATGAAGGTGAAATGTTGACATACAATTAAACTTAAGGTAAAACGGAGTGTCCTTTGAGTTATTACAAAATGCTTCACATGTTTGATTTCACTGCAGTAAATGTTCATTCAGTATACTTGACTTACCTTTGATGTGTGTTTCAAGTAAAAAAGCAATTAAGTATGTAGTCATTTTAAGGTGTAGCAACTTGTTCTTTAATTAAAAACAATAATTTGTACAAGAAATGTACACATAAAAATATACATGAACAACTACATACTTTATGAATGAATGAATGAAGACACAACATAAGCAAACGTTTAAAAAAAAAAAAGCACACAAAAAGGAAGAGAGAAATTCCACAAAAAGAGATGTGTTACGTTGCTTTGGTCTAGTCACAGTGGCTACATTTGAAATAGATATTTTGTCTAAATAAAAGACAATGTCACTCTGTTATACTATTTAGTGTTTTACATATTTACACAGAAACGGTTATGTAACAATGATCAAACTGAGATATGGAGAGAAAAAAGTAAGTCCAGGATGCACACAGTACTTTTCAGTGAGGGAGTTAGTTTGGTTTGCAACACCTGTGCTTGTGTTTAATTTGTACCTGTACTGCATCTGTGGTCTGTGGTGGGTAAGTAACAGTCTAAGTCTGGTTAACAAAGTGATTATGGTCGGACAAGCCCAACTCGTTCCATTCAGGGTCACTTTCCATGGCTTTACATTAATTTATGCACAGTTCAAACTTTTAAAAGCTCTCAAACCACAGTGAATGTGGTCACATAATGCAAAACATAGAATGATCAAATTAAATTGATTTCTGTGAGGGGTTCAGCTGAATTTCCAAGAATAGGAAACAAAATGCATCACCTCAACTTAACAAAGAAGTCACTCAAAGGAGTCCCTTCTCATGCAATTATAAACTAATGACGTGCACAAAACTCAGCGATGAAGACACAGACTGCTGTGATATTATGATACTGAAGATCAAATGAATGATCAATTAAAGTGGAGAGACAGCAGGTCAAAAAATGAGCCTGAAGTAAAAGCTCCCAACTATTTATCAGCTGCAGAGTTTGGTCATCAGAGTGTACAGATGTGTCACACAGAAAATATAATGTAAACAGATTTTCATGCATTACAGTATTAAGTGCACGCTATCTGTGCTGCCATCTCCATTCATAATTGATCCATCATTTGAAATATTGGTATGTGATATATATATATATATATATATATATACTTTATTGTATATTAAACCCACACTGAAACCAGTACTACAACAAAATATCTTCAGGTGCTATATATAAAAAAATATACAACATCTCCTCCATTATATAGATTTCCATTTAACTATTATTCTTCGATATAGACTCTTTGTAAAATAAAACTTCTCAGCGCACTTCTTTTTTCTTTCACAGAAAACCGCCATGCTCAGTCTCACACACAGCCGTGCATATACTCAATGTTAACATGCCTCCTTACTAGTTTATATTTGGGGCCTCAACAGCTGAACTGCATTGAAGATATTCAACATTGGCGCTACTGCATCTGCAATTTGTCATCTCACTATCTCACACACAGCTTCTCCTGAAATCTGAAATAACAAAAGACATGCAAGCATGCCGATCTCACTACCTGTATAGTCAGTGAAGATTATTATAGTCTTGGGGAGACTAGGAAGACTTTAAGTGTTATTTGGCTTTGGGCCGCCAGAAGCCAAATAAAGAGCACTAATGGGAAGGAGGGGAACAAATGGAAACTCTGAATAAGCATGCCTACAGTTCAAACACCAGCTTAAATCTTACAAGTAAGTGACATCACAGTCAAATTGAAAGAATTGGTTTCCTAACGCCACCCAATGAGGTGCTTTTCACTGTTGCAAAAATAGCATTAATAGGAAGCAGAAACAGAGATGGAAAGACAAAGCAGGAAAAGACAGAGGAGAGGAGAATCAGCAGCGTCCCAGTGATATCTCCCATGCTACGGTATGCCTCTTAGTGCTACATAATTGTAAAGTGTAAATGTTTATGTCGGAGCTTTCTGTGTTATCTGAATGAGTTGACACATTGCTCGGAGTGCAACAGTGTGACTGTTGGTGGTCTAGAGAAGTGGAGCAGCGCTCAAATAAAGCATTTCCTTTGAATGTTTGGTTTCTGTCTCAGCGGTTTGGGAAATGACAGAATAGGATGTCCACATGTAAGCAAACCAAAAGCCAAACGTCAAATCTGGTTTGTTTAAAGTTGATGAGTTGCTTTGCAAGAATAAAACAATTGTATCCAGGACAAAAAAGCTGGAAAGTTGTGCAAAACAACACCTTGTTTCCCTTGGTGAGCAGATTTTTTTCTATGCCAGTGATAACCATTTATACTGCATTTCTCTGGAGTGACAACAGTCAGTCATATAATCCTGTTCAAATACACACTGCTGGGGAAAGACCTCCAAAACAAGCACAAGAAAAAAAAATGTTTTCAGGCTTTTAAAATGACAAGTTTTGATCCACTGAACACCATAAAACAGTGTGTCTATATTTTGGTGTCATTTTCCCTTAAGCACTCAGTTGAAAGACCAGTGTGGATAAGGACAGCCAACCATGGTGGTTGTAGTGTTGATGGGACTGCATGCTGGTGACCAAGTGTGTAACCTCGTGTGCTACCTATAAAGGTGTCATCGTCCAGCTTACTGTGCAAGTAGAAACTTTTTTTTTTTGCTTGAAGTTACCATCATTTCAATACCCTGATTTGAATATGAGAAAGAAACACTTTTTTCACTGCTTTTGCTCCCATAGAAGTAAAGATGTCTTTGTGCTGGCTTTGTAGTGGAGTAACACGCATTAAAAGCGCTGGGGGACACTTAATGTGAATTTATAGGGGTTAATATCTGTTAGCAGAAACTAAGAATGCACCTTTGGAAGATTTCCTGTTTGACACCGCCAAGTGGTGAGTGCTTGCTCTGTGGTCCAAGTAAAGCCATGGTGAAGATAGTGCAGTATTTGGCCCGAAGTTCAAGGTTTAGTTTACATCTTTTGTGAGTGCCGGTTATGTTCCCATGTATCTGTGCACATATTATTGTAAGTTCATGTGGGCATTTAGATCTCAGTGGCGGTTATTTCCTCAAAGTGGATGTCATTGCTGCCACTGTGGACCTCAAAGTCATCCATGTCCCTGTTTTCCAGTTCCAGACTCAGCTCCCTCATCACTCGCTCCAGGTCCCGGTTTCGACGGTACATCTGAATGTAGTTCTGCTGCAGCTGTTTCTGGTAGCGAATTACCTGCGTTTAGGGAAGTACAGTTGATAAGTAAACACGGAGGGACTATTTACTCTGCCGGTGACTAAATGAATGAAAAAAATCTGTATCTCACCTTCTCCTTCTCCTCCTGCCACACCCTCCTCTCATCCTCAAACCGTGACAGTTGCTCCTCACTCGTCCTCCTCTCATACATGAGCTCAGCCTTCAGCCTGTCCACCTGAGAAAAGGTAATTGAGTGAACGTTAGAAACTGCTCTTTATCACTCACCTGAGTAAAGGTACTGATAACTGTGTACCTGCTGTCTGAGCCCTAACACTGTTTCTGCATTCTGTCGCTGTGCCTTGGCTTCATCGCTCTCTCCTCCCCAGACCAGATGACTCTCCTCTACATCACGGTACACAGAGGGGCTAGGACCACCCCTCCCTGACACAGCTCTACCCTGTGGGAGGGACAAGCTCATGCATTGCCCCTTCATGGTTGCATTTCCAGGTAGAGAGTGTCCACTGTGATTAGCTAGAGCTTCACGGAGGCGGGCTGACTCCTCTTCTAAACGTCCAACTTTCTCTCTGAGCAGTTCAGCTTCACTCTTGCGCCTCTGAAGTTCATTCTCACAGACCTCCAGCTCCAGAGATCGTGTCCGCACAGCAGTCTGGGCCTCCTGAGATCGAGCCTGGCTGGCTTGCAGCTCCGACCGGGCTTCTCTCAGCTGGGCCTTCAGCACCACAATGTCTCCAGCCTTTTGGCTGAGCTCAGACTGGTTCTCCTTCAGCTGTTGCTTGAGGAGTGAGATCTCTCCTGACTTCTGACACACCTGAATCGAAGAGAAAGAGATACAGACAATAAAAAAACAACTGCCTTCTAAGCATCAATTCTGATCATTTTTCCTGTGTCTGACTCTCACCCACCTCCCATTTTGTCTCTTCCAGCCGTGGCCCCAGCTGCGTCTGCTCCCTCTGGATGGTGGCACACCTCCTCTCCAGTGTCTCCCTGTCCTGCAGCAGGGAGGAGAAGTCCTCTTGCAGCTTCTTTTTCTCTTGTTGTAGTTGAAATACCTGATGACACACAGGGATCCATATTTTCAAACTATTTCACATGCAAAAGCAGATATGATCTAAATACAAAATGCACCCTCAGAGAGAGAATATCCAGACTCACTACTACAGTATGAGCTTGGCAAATTAGTAATTTTGATCTTTACATAACAAACTTGTAGCTGAGCAGGGGTTCATTCCAAAATTATGCATCTAAACAAACAGGACACCAAGTCCTATTAAATGACTGACAGCACAAAGTCACTTTTTTCTTCCAAAAAGATAAGTTGCATTTTGGAGCAGAACTCTTGAATTGCTTTGTTGAAAATATTTTATTTGAATTTCCTCACATAAATCTGTTTTGAAATGGCCAGCATACCTGCAGCTGTAGCACCTGCTGTGCCCTCTGGGCCTTCTGAGAGGTCTGCTTCATCTTAGCAGCACAGCTCTGTCTCAGTTCCTCCATCTCCCTTTCACAGCGACGCTGCTTCTCCTCATACACCTTTCAGAAAAAAAAAAACAAGTGAGGTCACAGGTTAGTGCTTTATGTCTAATATCAAATTATTTATTTGGTCTTTCAGTCAGCATGCACACATGAGGTAAGTCTCACCTGGCAGATGGCAGCCTCATTCTCATCTAGATTTTCCCGGAGCTGTTGAAGCTCCAGGTCTCGTTCCCTCAGCTTGTCCTCCAGTTCCCTCACCACTGCCTCATAGCCCTCCACAGGTGGCGGTGAGTGACCACAAGACCCGCTGTCTGAAAGAGGTTGCCCGCGCCCACTTATTGAACCGGAGCCTGTGCTCTTACTGGATGAAGAACGTCCACTGTCTGAGTTAGTGTGTCCATGGCTTGCAGTTCCACCAGATGCATTTCGGCCCAGGCCTGACACTGGCTCTAACTGACCCCCAGAGCCAGATCCAGAGCTGGAGCCCTCACTGGGGGCCAAACTATAGCCTGTGCTGCTGTGAGTAGGAAGACTGGAGAGAGAGTTTCTCCCTGAATCCGACATGGAGCAGGACTGGCTGCTCCGAGCATTGCGTCCACCACTGTAGGAGTTACGCTTCCCTTCAGAACTGGAACTGCTGTTCCCTCCATTGCTGTTTGAACCGTTGGTGCTGGATCCTCCAAGGGGCAGCAGGAGGTTGAGGCTGCCCTGGCTCTCTGATAGACTGCTGCCTCCAGGCCGTGGAGACAGGTAATGCACAGAGTGACGATTCTTGGGAACAACAGGTTTGAATGCTGTAGGACGGATCAGCACTTTCTCCATGTTCTGAAAGTACAAAATGTATAAAACTGCATAAGTGATTGATAAAAGCTAAGCCAAACTAATTAGCAATGGATGAATAAAACTCATTAGAAAAGGGTGAGTGATATGCTGACAGGTCACCCCTCCAGGCTCTGATTAATTTAATTTGGTTTAATTGATATTCATGGGCTTCATTAAAGAATTTTCTTAATGATTTTCCTATTATCTAAGATAGAGACAGAGACACACAGGCAGAGAAACAAAGTGAAAGAGGAGATGACAAAGGAAATCTGTTTAAAGGGCAGAAAACAGGAGAGAGAAGGAAGAGATGAGACAAAGGCAGAGCATGCGGAAGCTCCTCACATGTACTGTAAGCATTTTTCATAACGATCCTCCTCAGGGCTCACTGAATGTAAGTGATCTCTGACATTGATCATAATGTGTCTGCAAGGTGAGGAGCTGTCAAATGATCCATCTGAAGCTGTCAGGCCAGTGATTAAGCTTCCCACTGGATCGATGGAAATAAATAGCCAATTAAACAGCTGAGGTAAAACTGCCATAGAACATGTCAGCATATGATGCATCAATGCTCACATCTGGGTGTGTTTCATGAGTACGGTATGTATTACTGGCAGAGTGGATAAAAAAAGTTCCGCAGTGTGGCTGTGTGTAAGCTTAAACTGTAAGTAAAGAAGACATTTTCTTAAAATGGGGGTCAGAGGTCATGGCACAACAGCACCTACAGAACAAGTGTGGATTTAGTTTCACACTAATACACCCCCAGTAAGTTAGTGTCTTTAAAGTACTACTCTCTAAGTAAGGATTTTTTCACCATCTGGAGAAATCCTACAGGAACTACATTTACAAAAATTTCAGTAGGAAAGCATTACATATACAAACAGTAGTTTAATGGAGTTTTTTAAAATTCATGAAAAAAGTTACACATCATGATATTTATACATGGAGTGCTGCACTTGCCTTTTCTAACTGTCCGGACACTGGGATGAGTTTGGGTGGAGGCCCTCCAATGTTGCCATTCAGAGTCCTGTTGTCCCTTTGCTCCTCTGAGTCACTGCAGGGGCTTGCAGGAGCCAGTACCAGGTTGTCATTCCAGTCTCCAACCACCACCTCATCACTCACATATCCAAAGTTCCCATCATTTCCACCACATGTAGCTCCAGTAACTGTTCCACCCCCACCTGACCCAGCAGAGTTACCAGGCCGGGGCTGCTTCTTGGTGGGCAGTGGTGGAGGTAAAATCTGGGCCTGTGGCTGCGTTTGATTGCTGATGACCAGCAGCTGCTCCAGGGAGCTCCCACTGCGGAGGGTATTATCCTGGAGCCGGAAGCAGCTTGTAGCTGGTGTGGAGCGGCGTGGCTTGGCGATGAACTCGCTAGCAGCTCGGCAGTGTCTCTCCTGGTACGTCCGGCCTGATATGAGACTGCTGACAGAACCCATGGCTGTCCCCGAGCTACAGGGCCCACAGGGGCCAGAGCAGGGGCTTGTGGGAGAGTGGGATGATAGCGGCCGGCACTGCTGGACGTCAACACCTGGATTGGGGTGGTCAGTCACGGTTACAGGTAGTGCCTGAACCAGAGCCATAGCACTCTGACGGTGTCAGGCACACCACGCACCCTGGTATAAGAGAAAATAAGGATGAAATTTTTAGTTTATACTCTTGAACCAACTGATGTGACTATTAAAAATGCTTTGTTGAGCTGTATTCATGCATGCAAGGTTTTCTATTCAGCATTCACGAGACACAGCGACGAACAGTAGTGAAGTACATTTACTTGATTACTATACTTAAGTACACTTTTTTGCACTTTACTCAAGTATCATGTTGGAGGGGAGGTATGACTTTTGACTCCATTACATTTCTATCCAAAAGCCAAGTACTTGTTAAAGGGGGGCCTACTATGAAGGTTTCTTTTTAGCAGGAAAAGGAAATCCTGGAAGAAATAAACTTTATTAAACTTAATTAAAGGAACAAAAAAGTGTTATTAACTGGTTACCACTATTTGAAATGACACATTCAAAATCAAGTTCCTATATTTCCTTTTCATTCTGTGAATGGTTTCAAAGCCACACTTTCATTCACACACTGCGAGAGGTATGTCAGAATATTGCTATGTTGTTAAAAATATGGAAATGACCTGCCTGTTTTTTTCAATTAAGTTGTTTTATCTTTGTAACATTCTTCAAGGTTTTTACATTAAAGATTCTATAAAAACTCAACCCAGTAGGTTTTTATAGGTGAAAATATTGTAAGCATGTTTGTGGAAGATATTGTGGTAATAGTAATCAATATTTAGACATTTACTTTTAATACTTAAGTGTTTTTAAAAACAGCTACTTTAGTACTTTAACTTAAGTGAAAAATTGACTGTAGAACGTTCACTTGTAATGGGGTAAAATTTAACACACAGTATCTGTACTTTGACTTAAGAAAGCTGTGTACTTTATCTGCTTCTGACGAGACACAATGCTAACTGCCATGACATCACCATCAATTTTACAGCCCTTCAGCCCCTGAAATTTGACTTCTAATATTTATATTGCAGAAAGGACCAAGAATCAAAACACCCAGAGCTGACAGTAGGATCCAGCAGAGCTTTTTACACACACACACAGTGCAATGCAGTGAAACTCCATTACACAAGAATGGATTGTTGCCCCACACCCACATATAAAGAAATGAAATAATAAAAACTGACACCTACAAGCAAAATAGATTCAAAATGTTTCATGAGAATGGGTCAGTCTTGTAGGCGATCAACTCACAGCATTGTCATTGGTTTTCTCAGTACAGCAGGTGGTGAAAAACATGTAGGTGTCTAAATTAAGATGCAAGAAATATATTTCAATGCTGAGTGATGACTAAGTAGTAGCTGGCTTTATTTGAAATTCAAGACATAAATTTACTGTCCCTGGTTGCATTTTCCTCCATTATGTCCCTAAATAAGGACAGATGCAGCTATCTTAACAGTGAGGAACAATTGTCACCTCAATACATGGTTCTCACAGCAGAGAGTCAAACACAGGTGGCACTCATCACATACAGTAGTTAAATAGACTGAAGGCAATGTTAATGACATTAGTAACACCTGTGCTGTTCCTATATAAACACTACTTTCTTCATGCCTGCTGTGGAAAAAGCTCTATTGGAGTTGCTTAATTTTGTCTCAAAATTAAGGTTAAACCAAGCAGTGACTGTTGATGCACATTTGAAATGGGGTGAATGAGTAACAATTTAGTTTATAGAAGTCTTGATGATTTCTCCTGATTGATAACTTTGCACATTTTCTCAGTACATATGATGATACAGAAAACTATCCTGTGCAGATTTAATACCTCAATTTGATTATCCCTGATGAATTCTGTAGAAAACAATGGGTTGTTGTCCCACTGGTTCATATAGACCTTAAATACCCAAAATAAGCAATCAGTGCCCAAAGTTTCTTACAAAACAGTTGCATAAGCTATGCAATGTTTCATAAAGATAAATATTTACAACACTTTATGATGCTTCAACTTCAGTATGACACATAATTCTTCAGTTTCTTGAAAAGTGCTGACATCTGCTAATGTTATCCGTGCTCACTGTAGTGTCTCATCCATGTGTAAAAAATGTTTGAATTAGGACTCACTATGTGGTAAACACCTTTACTGTCAGCTCTGAATTACAGGCCTAATCACTGATGATAATTATCCTTAAACTGTTTCTGATGATTTGTTTTAATATTTATGATTTGTTGTGAATTTATTTCACATTAAAAGTAACCACAATTAAATCTCCCTTGCACCACGCAAGCTAAATTATTTATTGATTTAAGGTCTGTTCTTGCAAAACTCATTAGCACCAACTATGTTTATTTGAAAAATTTCTCTTGGGGGAGCATGCCCCCCTCCTATCCCCTCAGTTAAGGCTCATCCTCCAATAAATATACTGTATATCTCTAGTGACACTGCTTCTAATTACCAATGTCATTAAAAGACAAAAGGAAGATGGATTTAGCAGAGACTGAGGATGACACAGACAGAGGGAGAGGGAATGAGTCACGGTCATCTCCATCTGCAGCTACTCTGTGATCTTTTTTCTGAATGTCCTCATCTGAACCTGCAGTCATTTGTGTATTAATTTTAAAGGGGGGTTGAAAACTTTGCTGTTTCATTATCAAAATGCTCCCACAGCAATCAAAAAAAATCTTTGAAGAACTGAACAATAGACTCACTAATCTATTTTTAGGGAGTGCAACATGGATACATATTAGCAACATGAGTGGCAGCCATTTGCAGACAGTATTATCAGTGTTAGTTGTTCGGGGGAACAGAGAGGGGACACATATCCTCAGCCTGTCGTGCCAAACCCAAATCCGTCTGGCCAAGTGGAATAATCCACGCCAGCTATGACTGCACACAGTCTGCCAGGACTAACACAATCATACAGACTGACACTCAGTGTTGTAAGTGTGCATGAAAAGCCACATATGCACAAAAAATTCAATCATCATCAACAGCTACGCAGCTCATAACTTTAAGTATAATTAAGTCAGGTGATAGAAAGTCTTGTAAATTTCACATTTATAAGCAAAGCGAGATGAAGAGTCTATAGCAAAGCTGGTTGCTCTCTGACACTATGCATTTTCTAATTAGTGATAAAAATAAAGTACAACTTATGCTGAGAAAGTTTTACATGTTGACCAAAGTTTTGGATAATACACAAAGATGGCCCTATATGAAAAGTTAAATTATTTCTAAATAATTATATGTAATCCTGAAGGGAAGGGATATTAACAAAATGTTAACCTCACAGAGCACTATGACTGTTTATACTATAATTATCGGGATAAATAAATCAGAATTAAGCCACCATGGGCTAATTTGTAAAACAAAATATCTAAATATATTGCTACATTTATCTTTGAGACAGTTCATCTTGATGCACATAGGAGGTCATACCATTCAACCCAACATGAGAAAACAGGTTGTCTAATTATTTGTAATTATGTTTATTGTAATTATTAGTCATCAGTGTGGTTCCGTTCCTGCCAGTTGACTCCAGTTTGACTAAACTGTGAGCATGTCTTCAAGTGAGTGAGGGGGAGTAAAAGAGAACACAGACTTCATGAGTACACATGAGTCAAGGAGATAAAGATATGCGCGGTATGTGATCACTTCCCATGCCAAAATAATCACGCCTCACAACCTCCTCTCACCTTTTATCCACTTCGTCTTCACTCCCAGCTCTGACAAGGACCTCTCAGGCAGGGATAATAGAATTAACAACCCTGTGAGACCATCAACCATGACCCCCCAAACTGTAACCCTGTGACCCCCTGATGAGTGGAAGGGAACTGGTCTGATTCTGTCCTCCCAACCCCCATTGACCTCCAAGGGTGTGGTTTTGTTCTGGCTATCCAGGCAACAAATCCCAAAAGCTACTTTCCACCTCTGATGTTGCTCACTGGTTACTTCTTAGTTATTAAAGCCTCCTCTCCTCCCCTTCTGGGTTGCATTTCTCTAACAAAGTGAAAATACTTTTAACATCCCTCCATCTGCTCTCACTGCTTCATCCACCTTCCTCATTACACGCATCCTCTCTCCTTCTCTGCTGTCAGCAGCACAAGACAGGCAGGGAAAAACCAGTCAACATCCCTAAAAATAGAAAACATCTCAAGTGCCTGAAATCATTTTGATAGTCTTTCATGAGGCATTTCTCTCTCTGCGAGGCATTTGAATCATGTTCAAAAATAAACTCCAATGGTGTTATAGCCAGCGATCACGGTGTCAATCCAGGGGCACTTTACACCACATCCTGATACTCTAAAACTATTAAATGATGTTGGATGGCTTAAAGGCAGCTCACTGCTTCTGACAGGAACTGGAAATACATCTAGTGGTTGTGAGAGTTCACCCTCCACATGGTCCCAACTGGCCCGGTATGAGTAAGAGCAGGACTGACAGAAGAAAGAGGTTCCCAGGTAGTTCTCTAACAAGATCCAGAAGTGGGGTCTGTGACAGGGAAATAATCCTGTTATCATAAGTCTGTTAATAACGCCAGCATTACCCAGGAGAGGAAACCCATTATTTTGCTGCAGCAGATCGCCCCTTGCAATCACACGCAACCTGCGAGCTGTTCCGGAGATTCAGCTGGGCTCAAGACAGAGTTAGAAAACTGAGAAGAAGAAAGAAGAAAAAGAAAAGGGTTTAGGGGTGAGGAGACAAAGGCGGGCTGGGTGGGGGTGATGGTTGGGGGTTTAGAGGAATTCCAATACCAGGTAGTCCAAAGAGAGGCACCAAAGAGGTCTGAGTCCTTGGGAAAGCCAAGCATTTATAATCCTGTTTGGTCTTTATTTGGCAAGCACACAGATAATAGGGTCTGAGCACCTTAAGATATCCCATCAGGAGAATCAAATGTGGAGGGAGACCTAATTCTCAATCAAAACCATCTCCTCTACTGTTGAGCACTTAACATCATGTCAGCAAAAAGGAGATTTCCTCTTTATCTTTTCTCATCTTTCTTCCACTTTTCAGTTTCTTTCACATATTTTAACAATACAAGAAAAGACAATGAGCACAGGATATCAAGGCTTCGGTTGCATCTGCAGTAGTCTCAGTTAACATGAACCATTCTTGTAAAAACAAATCAAGCAGTCTAAAGGAGGAGAAACTGTAAGTTACTGACTGTTGTATCTTCACTTCTGTAAAAACAAAAAAAGTTACAGGAGAACTGCTGTAGATAGTTGTGTTGAACTGTTAAAACTTGGATAATGCACAAGCTAGCAAAGTATTGTGTCAATGCTTGGTTAAATACTAATACACAGACATAATGATGACTCTTTGTTAACCAGGACAGGGCAAGTCATGGCAAGTGATTAGCAAAACAGCAAATCCTGAAAATGGAGAAGTAGCCTGCAAAAGTTTGACATTTTTAGTAAATAAATAACCAAAAATTCAACTATTAATCAATTAAAACTGTTGGTCATTTTTCTGTTGGTCTCTCAGTTTAAACGTATTTTTGGCCACTAGGGGGATCACAATAAGCTGTAACCACACCTAAAAAATGTTTACAGAGCATCATTTGCATGTTTCACACTTGTTTCAGCTCTGTTTTGCATTCCACCAACTCCTGAAAGAATGATCTGAATCTTGAACATGCTGATGAGAGCAGTGAGACTGAAAATACACTAAGATCAGTGGGGTGTTAAATCAAAACACTGAAGTGAAAGAAGCTAAAACACTCCATTTGTAGAGTCAGGTGGCCATTCTCTGTGGGTTCATAACTGTGAGCCATCACTTCCACATTTCAGACATTTGATTGAATGCTAATATAAAAACACTTATTAGAGCAGCTTCGACCAGTGGTAAAGGTGGCATGATGCACTGCCATGTGTTTGGGGTCTTTGAGGTCCTTCCTTCACTTTCCTGTTAACCCTCATTTTGACCCATATCGCTTTCCTTGCTTCCTTGCATCCAGTGCTGGATTATTGCCCCACTGCTCTCTTGTCGCCTTTTACCACCCCCGACCCCACCTCCTACCTTTCCTACAACTCCCTGTTCACTGATCTATGCAGCTAGATTTTCATCTTCCCCTTTAGCAGCAACACCACAGCGTGACTAACCAAAGGCAAATCCAGCATGGAGACAGGGGCAACAGGTGGAAAGTATAAAATTGTCAGATCAGAGCAGGCATTGTATGGACAAGGGCAAAAGTATCTGTGTGGGAGCAATAATAAGAACCACTCATAAAAAATGCCTTTGTATAATGTTTCATCTTCTTTGATGGGTGGTCACTGATCAGAAAAACAGTAGTCAGTGGTACCCAAACATTTTTTCCAACGTAAAGCAGGATATTGAAGAAGTGCAGGGTGAAGCTGAAGGCTTGTTCACAGCACTAGAAATATTCCACTTTCGTATACAGAGCCTGGGTGGCCTAGATTAATCCTGAGACCAGTGATCCCGGTGGATGGTGAGAGTGAGAATGATAGACAGAGCAAGGCAGAGAAAAAAAATCAACAGGCGAGGTGAGTCATGATAATCCTCGACGGGCCTGCTAACAAAAGAAAATCCACAAGTACAGGCAAGGCTGAAACTCACTGACACACACAATACTTCAGCGAGGCAATCAGTCCACACCTAATCTACTCTCCCATTTATTTGTCATGCATCTACTCACTGAAACGCCACAATAAAACTTCAAACAGAAAATGGTATTGTAATGAAGTCAGCCGACTCCGCTGTAAAATGAGAGAAGTCTTTTAAGGTTATGCCAGAAGACCTGAGGTTATATTATGCCTCCATTCCAACACAATGACTGTCTGTCTGAGTGGTTGCTCACTGTCACCTACCCCCACGTGGCTTGGCTT
>JANJYQ010034547.1:8338-19441 GCA_024605255.1 Rastrelliger kanagurta | reverse complement strand
AACTGAAATAAATATTTATATTCATTTTTTTATATTTTTTATCATAGTGTGATTACTGGATTATATTTGCTCCTGTCCTTGAAGGGTTGCTTTGCTCAAAAGGATTCCTCTGCATTCAGTCACTGTTTTGTAAGTGCACATCCAGAATTCCTGTGAGAGCACACAGTGATGGAGATTAGTACAGTCATAATTCCAGGGGATTATATGCTAATGTACTCTCGCCTGTTTGTGGGAGAAAATTGCATTGTGGTTATTAACGTGACACCAGAGCTCAGAGATGCCAGTTGGCAGACGTCCTCATTGCCTCTCAGATGCCCTCCAAGGATTTACATATTTATTACAACACGAGAGGGAAACTAAAATGATATAAGAGCACACACACAGACACAGAGCAACCGCCCTCAACTTGAAAGATTTAATTGAATGTATTCAAATGTGATTCATTGAACAATTACACTCCTATTTTGCGAGCATATAGTGCAATTGTTTTGCCTATACTGGTCTCTCCTTCCCTCTCCTCATCCTCTTGCTAACACTCCCACTCCCTTTAAATTAGAAATCGGACTGGCCTTTGTAGGAGACACTGAGGGGGAATCAATAGGTGCATTAATTACAGCAATTCATTACCCAAATAAACATGGGACTCAACCTTTGCTGGATACAAATTCGGGGGACGTTAAGCGTTTGGCTTGAGACAAAAGACTGGCCCAGGAATCCCTATTGCATTAATCTGAGGGTTCAAACTCCACTGAGTGCCAGGGCTCCTCAAGGGAGTGTCCAGCCTAGGATCAATCCCCATGCACAGGCAGTGAGTTATGGCTACCGAATACAAAAGTGGTCATGTGACATGGCACCGACACTGCTTCTCTCTCTTTCTCTCTCTCTTTGGCACTTAATGGGAGTCCTGCTGGCCCACAATGC
This sequence comes from Rastrelliger kanagurta, assembly GCA_024605255.1. Lineage (NCBI taxonomy): Eukaryota > Metazoa > Chordata > Actinopteri > Scombriformes > Scombridae > Rastrelliger > Rastrelliger kanagurta. The sequence goes on along the minus strand of JANJYQ010034547.1, from coordinate 18,520 downwards.
AGCGGACTAACAGGGCAGGCTCCTGTTCCCCAGATCCCCAGCTTCCCTGCCCATTCCAGACTTGGGTCTCTTGTTCACAGGGCCGCAGAGACTCCTGAAGGCTCCTGGCAGAGGACGAAGGTAAAGGACATCCCTCTCCCTCACTGTCATCTCTACAGTGTGTGCCTATTTGTGAATTATATCTCCAACGGTGGCCATAATAAAACATGATAATGATGGATCACACCGATAAATTACTGTTGAGTGGATTGTTAGATGTTTTAGTGTGTGTGTGAGCTGCAATGAATGTATGATAGCTCTGAACACTAGGGAAAATATGAACACTCCCTGGAGCAAGGTAAAGACAAACACAGGCAAATAAAACACACAAAGGCAAACATATGTGCATGCATGCCATGTAATATGCAGTGAAATCTTGGCATTTTACAGAGGAAATGGAGCAGGCTCAGTCGTCATATACATTGACAAAATTGATTAAAAAACCCTTAAATCTAGAACCAATAATGTATTTTTTATTATAGGTTTTTAAGATGTTGCAGAGTTATTCCCTGCAGAGTCACAAAAACAAATGTGATGCTCAGTCATGTCCTTACAAAGTCCTTTTTGTTAGTGTAAAGATCATGCTTCAGACATGTGTGCCTTGAAGCTAGGCTGGGCCTTTTCATCTCTATCTTCACATCTTTTATACATTCACATTCTCCAGAATGTTTGCCATTTCTTGCCAGCAACAGCAATGGTTTTGAAACATAAACTGTAATAAATGTGTCTTCTGTGTCTCTAATCATTCAAAGGAACAAGTATTTAATGATGACATGCCCTTTCATAATTGAATTTATGCTAAAAGAAAATAAATTTTTAAAAAAAAGATGCTATACACTGTAATGCCAAGTATAGTCCACAACTTGAAAATGTGATTCAAAGGGCTTCACAATGGGTGCAACATGTGACACCCTTTATATCCTCAAACCTAATACAGTATATACGTATATGGTGTCAATGAACTCAACAAAATAACAGTAATACAATTACAAATGAAGCAAGAGAATGACAATATTAGATTATAAAAGTAGACAGGAAGGCACAACACATATACAGTCTGTCTATTCCCATTTCTGAAAATAGAGCATCTGGGATACCAAGGGTTTATTATAAGAACATGAAGTCAATTTACAAAAAAATATTAACCAGAATATGAGTGAATGATAATATTAATCAATTATCAATAAGAATAAAAGTGATAAAGAATAATAAAATGTAAACATCAGAATAATAATAATACTATTTGAAAAAGAAAATTAATGCTGAAAGATGATTTTACAGGATCATGACTGATGGATATTCCTCTTCAGCAGACTTCATGGGCTTGACCCGGTGATCAGAGAGCACACATCTGGATCTAAAATGTTGCAGATGTTGTTCGTGTCTCTTTTTACCATCATAAATACTGGCCCAGTTTATCAAAGCTGGGTACACTTTGATAATGAATTCATGCCAGACGAACTCACTGGGCACACAGTTTTAGTCTCATCTGACCTGCTTGTTTAATGTGGACTGACATTTCATTGGCCCAAAATTTTCAGCAAGCCTGAGACGATATCTGACCTGACCCACTTTTCGTCGAGGTGGCTACTCCACCGCCTTCCACTCTGCACAGAACTTTAAGAACTGCCATTTTTGTGCTCTTAGGTTCGATAGTTTTTGTTTATTGGGAATATCTGAACAGTATTACTGCTTCAGACCATCCACTTACACCTTTTAACACTTAAAGCTAAAAGGTGATTTTTGAGTTTTTCATAAAAGTCCATTTGAGTTGGAGACCATCCAAAAGTGTTACTAATTAAAAATCAATCTGTGGGCCATTAGCACGAAGGTGTGTGCCAAGGTTGTGTGTATCAGAGGATCATTTGTAATGAGGCTAGCTTTGGATCTGGAGGAGGGAGGAGGGAAGCTACAGATCTGAGATAATCTGGGGACCTGCTGTTGCTCAACTGAACAATTGATACTACGTGTAAAGATGCTGAACTTGTAGTCTTCACTAATTGATCCACTTACCCTCATCGGGAGAAAGCAGAGAAATAAATGTGGATGTTCATTGCATGAGAGAGACTCCATAGATAACTATTAAAGCTGGATTTGTTGCCCTGATTCTGATGGCTACGGAAGGGATTGCAGAGCAGGAAAGCATTTGTCTGCTTTAGCAGGAGTGGTGTTAGATGTTTATGTGATAAATGTTAGCTAACTCAGACCAGCACCTTGGGAGCAGCAACCTGGAGTCCTGGACTATGGAACTTATTAAAGTTGCAAGGGTGTATTTCATAGCACCTCTCTAAAATCTGCCCAATTACAGAGGTGTAGCTGGTACTGGTGCCTACCAATTTGTCCTGTTAACACAAACTGTAAAGCACAACCACTTCTGTCAAAGTGGACAGAACAACAGCACCTTTTTTTTCTCTACCTCATACTGCGATTTCTTGCAACTGTTGTACATTGATTTTTCTCTGAATCAATAAAGTACTATCTTATCTTACCTTTACAATGATTATGTTAAAAAATGTTTTAACAGAACTGTAGGGGTTTGTGGGATGTGAGCCCTGCTTTTATGTCATATTATGTCAATAAAAATGCTCTGTTCATGTATGTTGGTGGCCAATTTCTATCCCCTGCATCGGTCTTTATGGTGGAGCAGCAGCTAATGTGGCATAAAACTCTGCCCTCTTGATCATCTATGGTCGTAAAAAGAGGCCTCCACTGTATTATAGGAATAATTGTTGAAATTATTTTGAAGATGGTTGGTTTAACTGCTCTTTACATTTGGAGTGTATTTCAAAGAGTCAGTAAGCCCCAGGATTGGATTGCACCAGCTATTTGTAAGTCCATTGTCAAAGTTGTATTTATAGTCCATCCTAAATTCTTATTGCTACTTATTTTCAAACTATTCAAACTAGTGATTTACTAAATTGGATTCCTCCATTTTACATTAAAACATGGATTAGCTACCAAAGACCTTGAATTTGTAAATCAAATCAACTGATACAGAAACATCTGTAGAAATCACTGTAACAGCATAAACTGTTGTTTAAAAATCCTACCTAACATACAAAAATAATCCCACTGTGACTTGAAGCATGAAAAACAGTCTTTCACTAACCTTAACCAAAGTGATTATGTTGCTTAAACTCAACCAGACACAGGAGCTAAGATGCAACATGGAATTGTTCTGCATTTTGTATAGCAACCATGCCCCAGACCAACTCACTCCACTTCTGTTAAATACAATCAGATTTCCTTGGAGATATACCAATGACTTTTTTGGTTTAGGTTAACATTTTTGAATTAATATTTTCTCATTTTAGATGCATTGTGTTTTTTGTGAAATGTCATTTGTAGACCAAACTTGACTTTCAGTGAATATGTGTAAATATTCAATAACTAACTCGTCTTTGTGTACTAACTAGTTTGTGTGGTACAACCTCCTTTTAATTTAGTAATGTGTACATCTCAATGTTTGAAGCATATGTTTAATTAAAAAAAAAAAAAACAAAACAGCCGGATCAACTGGCTTATAATTTGAGTAGAGTTTAAAGAAAAATGCAATTTCTTTGTTCTTCGATTGTTAATCTGCATGTGACTACCAGGAGACAACAGAGAGTGACAGAACAAAAAAGTGATTCTGAGAAAGTGAGGGCAAAGATGGATTGTGTGTGTGTTTGTGTGTGTGTGTGTGTGTCAGAAAGAGAGGGGTGTTGCGTGCTTTTGATAATACATGAGTCCTGAGAGCGATCCGTGGCTGCTGTGACAGAGGAAGCTCAAGGAGAGCTCAATAACAGAGCTGTCAATGTATTCCCTATTTGAGTGTATTTTTAGTGCAGGCATCATGGGCCTCATGCATATTTCAATAGATCTTTTGTATATTAGGTGCGAGAGCACACACAAACTGGAGTGAGGACTAGCACAACATGACTCCAAGAAATATGGGCTTGATTCTTAGATTTGACAGAACAGCTCAGAGTGGCCCCAGATAGGTTGGGTTTGACTTTCAGTGGATGGGGTAGGAAGACCTTCATTGATTGCATTTTGAGACAACAAAGAGATGACATTGAACCTACTATAAGAATAAGACAAAAAATGATGTACAACATATTAAACTTGCAGCACCAGCCAATGTGTAATAATACTACACAAAACAAAAGAAAATTAATAGATACTTGCAGGCAGGCAGACTCGCACATACACAACAGCAGGTGGTTATGTTATATAGATTCTTTGTTTCATGCTGCTTTCTAGATTAGATTCGCAAAGGACTGCATTCAGAGGGTTGAATTCGAATGAGATTTATCGCTCATCACCTTTGAGATATATTGGAACGAAGTTGTAGATTATGTCATATAATGGTTCAATTTCCCCAGTCTGATTAAATCAAACTTCATGAAGCTGTCATTCCTTTCCTGATGATGGTGCCATCGTTTTTCAACAACATGTGTATCTGGCGACATCAGCCTGACATCAGAGAGGGACCCATAACACCTCTGTGACCGCAGCCCAAATCATAGCTTGACAAAAGCAGCAAGCCAGCAGCCTCACAGATTCTACACGAGTGCTTTGGGAAGATCAGACAGGCAGATTTTCCATTACATCGAGGTCTTGGAATTTACTCTGGATGATAGCTGGATTCTATTAAAGAGGCAGCGTCTGTTGCCTTTGAGGCTTTACTTTAATATGCATATATCACATTATGGCGAATGTATTCTATGAATGATTCTTGTGATGAGACAAGTGGCTGACATCTCCCAGGCCTGTGCAATGTAAAGGAGACAGCTCCATCTTTTGTAGCACAGACGTCTCACTATGGGGATGGAGGAAATTTGGCTACAATGAGCCCTGCAGGGTTAAACATCCTCAGATGTCAAAGGGTGTTACTTCACACTGTAGATTGCACTACAGAGCACTGCCAGGAGAGGGAGTTTTTCCTGTCAAAGATGTGATTGGCTCCATGAGGGCAGTGGTGCATTATCTTTCAGTGACTAAATCCAGCAAAGAGTCATACACTGCTTTGCATGAAGCACTGGCAGCACACACAGGCTGATACCCCTTCAATGTTCAAGGTCCAACAGCTGGTCCTAGCATCAGTTCAGCTAAAAGAAACATTTTGTTAAACCACAATCAAGTTCTCAGTACTGTGTTTGCATTTCATCGTGTGTGTGAGACAAAATTTTGCGGTTACAAGTATCTCCCTTATGGGGCGAAAGTTTGCCTGACAGATACAGTAGATGTTGGATGTCCTTTGCAAAAGTTCTAGTTTCACACATCATCTATCGAATACACACAATAACAAAGCTGCCTCTGTGCAGTGCTTGTCTGTTTTGAATTTGAGGTCAGTGACTTGCCTCCTGATACATAACATACATGTCTTTTTCTGTGAGAGGAAACCGCAGAGGAAACCCACATGAACATGAGAACAACATCACACAAATGGTACAGTACCTCAGCCAAACATACTGACTACTCGTGATCTCACACCTGGCTCCCACTAGTTCAACAAAAAGACTGAATTGAATTGAAACTGCAGTCAGTACTTCCAAGGGTTTAATAATAACAATAAATGTGATGATAATGTGCAAAGATATGCACATAGATTGTTGAAATGTGACAGCTCCTCTGTAACATCACCAGTGTTTTTAAAAGCTATTTCATTACTTAGCACCACTGCCATGTCATTGTTTTCCAACAGTCCCTGCAAAGTGAAGTTGATCCTCCAGTTGCCTTAATGTAAAACCTGTCCAGTGCAAACACAGACATAAAGTCTGTAGAGTAAAAGTATGTCGTGATATAAGATACAGACTGACATACTGTACAATGAAGGACAGTAATTTATCAAGTGAAGATGCTATTTGAGAAGCATTTTAAATCATGTGTGTCATCAGGAGCTGAGTGATAAACACTGCTTGACACTAAAATACTGAATAGCAAATAAGTGGAAAGAAATAATGTAAGGCGATGGATGAATGTGATGAGATGATGATTAAATTAAACAAAGTCTCATTTTTAAGGAGACCACAAAGGACAGATACTGTTTTAAGGCTGTAACCTTACTTAGAGGTGTAATTACACGGAGAATACTAAAGTCAAAATATCCCTACACCATTGGAAATCTATTGTGTCTATGGATTGGCCTAGAACTTTCAAGGTGCTCTAACGAGAAGGAGAGGAGCGGTCACATAGATGGCAGAGGGGGCATCAGATTTCCATTATTGACTGCTGCAGATATTGCACTGTAGCAGTGTGTAAATTGGTTCCTGAGGGCTTTTCAGCTCTCTGAGCCAGGGCGAAGTGTGCAGGTTTACCCCCACCCCCACCCTCTGTAAATCGTAGTGGCGGATCGCTTCCAGTCCTCCACTGGCGCCAGGCCCCCTCCTCTGATCAATACCTAATCCCAGCCTGTGCAATCAGCCATCGTTGCCCAGGCAACGCTGATGTCACACAAGTTGAGTGCTTGCTGTTACAACAAATCATTTCCTTTAAGCAAACGTAATTGAGTATTTGTACAGTAGGCTGTCAACTGAGACTATTTACATCAAGCCTGAACCTGCAGGACATTAGTTATGCCTGTTCTCTGAGGAAAGGGCTCACCATAGCTGGTGACCTTACAAAGTAGCCAGGAGGAGGTAACTATGGCAACACGGGCTACTTTAGAGCAGAGCAACTCCTGAGAGGATCGGGGTCACAGCAATACAGGAGATAGGATGGGTCTGGTTTTCTTTTTGGGAGGGGTAAACTTCGTAAGGAAAATTAGTGACTTCTACTTGTTCTGTGCCAGAAGACACAGGTACAGAAACATGACTGATATACAGTTACTATCAACAGTAATATCAGAAAGTAGAGCACTTTTAAATCAGTTTGCTTTATTATTCCTGCAGAGTCCAAGACATTTTAATTGACTGAATTAGCATATTAGTGAGCAGTTTAATAACTTATTATATTTTCAGAAAATGCATTTTACCACATATAGCATGTAGTGCGCAGTTGGCCAATACAATAAATCAGAAATTCTACAACAGGTGTATCACCTAAAATCAAAACATAGGGAATAATGAGCTACTATTTCATACATCATCATGCCAACTCCTGAAGAGTATCGCAATGTTTTTAGTCTAATTTCTGATTGTGTGTAAACTAGTTTTGGCTTCATTGTAGGTTCAGTGCAATAATAACGTAAACAGGGTTTAGGCTGTGGAGATTTGTTCAACAAGCACACTGTCTTTTCTCCTGTTTTTGTTATAGCAACGCTGTATGTGTTAGTCATGGTGGGCAGCATCCAGTGGCATCTTTCATTTCTTTGAGTTTCTGTCAGGACAGTTCTCCACAGAAACACTCACTCATCCTGTCTATTCATCAATCACACATTAAAGTTAAAAGAACTGATCAATCCAGTAAAAGCATTGATGATCTATGGACTCTGTGCCATCAGTTCATCCCAAATATTTGTTTGTCTAATTCCACAAATGCTACAAATACTTCACTTGTTTTTATGTTACCTTGCATTTCCACCTCTTCTCTCACTGTATAAATATGCAAATATGCTAAATTACAGAAAAAAGTTAAGACTCATCTTCATAAATTTAAAACCTTGTCTGGTATTCAGGATATCCACAACCACATTAACTGATCCAAACAAAGAAACTATGTCATATGGATAATTTGCATTCATTTATGTTCACTGATACCATCAATATATTGATACAGAGAGTACTGACTGATCGTCATTTTGCATGCTGATGACCAAGCTATTATTGACTTTTAAAGATAAAGCAAAGTTTTGAAGCTGTTTTGTTTCCAAAAATGGACTTAATTCAAAGTGAAATGTTTTTACTGATGTTTGAATGATGCACTATTACTGGATAATATTGTAATTAAAGGTGTCAGACATCATAACAAATGTGCAATACTGATTTCTATTATCTCTCTCTTAAAAACAATTTTACAGTCATTTGTCAAAGGTATTGGTCATTTATCCTCGAAGAAACATAAGATGTCTCATCAAAGTGGGATGTAAGACAATTTGTGACTCATAAAAATATAAAGAAAGAAGCACAGAGTGATGGCCATAAATATTTTATTGTTTATGCTCACAGAAACTTTTCAAACTAATAACGTGAACAGTAATGTTTGTACTAATTTAAGCCAAGTTCATGATTATCAAAACTACTTTTATGTGACTCATTTAAAATTATGGCCACAAATTTTTGACATGAGGCAGTTACACATATCACTCAAACCTAATTGATAGTTTTGTGGTTTCATATTGAATTAGGAGTTTGCTGGGGTTTGGTTTTGCATTCAGTGCAACATATGATGACTTTAAAACATTTTTGTATCTTCTCTTTGTGTGCTTAGTCAGGTGGAAGTTGGATGAATGACCTCAAAGTCCTGAAACATTGTTACAGCAGATACGATTCTTGTGTTTGCTGTGTGAGATGGAGGGAGCCTGCTGGTTTGGTATAGATGAACTCTCCCTAGAGCCTCCATGGCCCCTGATTCAATCAGTGTGTCTCCACGTCCACTGTTTCCTGGCACTGATATATTACAGGGTGCAAGCCGTGGTGTGCGCCGTCACCACGTGGATCAAGTTATGTCACAGCCATTTCGCAGCAGCTGTGATTTTATTCAGTGGCTGTTCAGAGATGCTGAGGGGTGAAGACATTAGTTTGATCTGCCAGGTATGATCCCTTTATCTGAATGTGGATTGAGTAAGGCAAGATGAAGGTCAACTGGATTTCTTAGTGCACACACAGAGACACAAAGGGCACAGGGACTATAACAGGATAGGATAGTGGGAAAAACAAGTTGTTTAATGTTTTCTTTTAAAGCAGTAAAATCTTCTTAAATGTTTATTTAATTAGCAAAATTCTCTATATTTTTTTCTTATTAGAAACAAATCAAACAAAATGACCAAATCCAGCAATGTGTGTTCTCTGTGTTCTACACCCATTCATTACAATTAGCTGTTCTCGTGAGTATTTACAGCACCAGAGTATGATGTATTGATTTGAAATAAACTGCAGTGTAGTAATGAAGGAACATGTCACTGAGTACAATGGTGTGACTCACTGACATCTTTTTAATAGTTTCTGGATGACAATGGAGCTATGGCGAATATTTTTATTGGGCTTTCAGCACACAGAAAATACTTGGGATTATGTGATCATGTTATTGTTGGTTTTGGACTTTACAACAAGTTTGTTCACAGTGAGTTAAAATATGGAATATCCTTTAGCCTCATCCAATAAGAACATGAGGGAACATTGAAAAACAAGCTGTTGTTCAAGAAAACCAATGCAATATGTGATCCCAAAAATATGATTCTTGATAGTTTATGAAGTTTTTTTATTTTCAAATTTTCAACATTTTTGTTTTGTAATTTTCACACAGTTTTCTAACTTTGTTTGAAAATTTCAATTTACTCTTTCATTCCTCATTTTCCAGCAACTTTATAACTATGTTTGAAGTACTGTGTAAATTAAATCTATATATAAATTCAATTTCTTCAATGTGTGACACTAAGAGAAAACGCATGTTAAACAATCAGTTCAGTGTTCCCCAATTATTCAGTCAAACAGGACACGATGCTAATGTGTACATGCCAGTTGGCGTCAGACATATGTATATATTTTACAAGTGTAAACTGGGAGTTTGTAACTGTTGAGCTCCATGTTGGAGATCAGACCAATGAAAGTGTTTGTTGCTCTATACAATATGGTGATATTCTAATGTTAATCTGATTCAGACCATAGTGTAAATTTCCATATTACTACCCAAATGTATTCTTCTGGCGGATGCTTTATTCAAGGTGACATTGTGTTCTATACATTATAGTATGACAATATGCTGAATGTGATTACATAGCACTTATTCAACTTGTCATTTTCCACAAGGGTTAAATAAATACAAACTGAATTAAATGTGACTATTATTCCCTCTCCAAAGGAAGACAAAAGCTGAGACACTGTTTTGCATATTCCCTGACACCTCTCGACTAACAGATTATACATGATTTAAATAGGAGCTTGCTTTCTTCACCTGTCGACCTCCTGTAAATATTATTTATGGGCCAAAACACATCTTTTAATTCCAGATATGTATATTTTTTGTGATAACCGAGTGTCAGTCTGACTCAAGGAACTGGCT
>JANJYQ010034500.1:1877-11979 GCA_024605255.1 Rastrelliger kanagurta | reverse complement strand
TCTATTTTGAATTTAGCAGGAAAAGCGTCCAGGAAAAGAGCGAGAAGAGACGTGATCAGCTGTTTGACAGGGAGGAGGCGGCATCATGGGTTGATGTCACCACCTCCTGGCGGTTTAGCCGATCAAATGAGCGTCATGGAGGCATGAAGGTTGACGCATTGCCTTCTGGGATTTTGATTTCTAAGTCCATTTCCTTTGATCTCAGGGAACAAAGGGTCATAAAACACTCACGTTTTCAGAGGGGTGCAGTCTCTCAGGTTAAAAGGAGTAGTTACCCCATTCTGTTCAGAAACTCATGTTTCTGAGGCCCAACATAATAAATATGTTGCTATTGGCTGAGAAGTGTTGAATGCCTCTGAGCAAAAGCCGATAATAAAGCTGACTCCAGTAACTGAAAGTGCAGTATTCAACCACTGATGCAAATGTAAGAGACACTCAGTTTGTGTACGTAAAATTCTTTCCTCTGTTCCCAATTTCCTTTTCAATTTACTTTTTTTTTTATCACACCTACTGTTTGCATTATCTGATCTTCCTGCTGAGTGATTTTGAAATTATTATTTGAAATGCTTCTAATATGAGGACTCATTACCAATTACCCAAGTTATTGCAGCTTTGTGAGTTTCCTGAATGGGATTCCTCAACCAAAGCAGGAAATGTGACTGAAAATATGAAATTGGACTTTAATGAGTTCAATTCCGGTGTGTTTTGTGTTTATGAGATGTATCCCATACTGAATACATTTACTGGAGCGGTATATGGGAAGTTTTTAGAGGATGTTGTAGTTTCTTTTCTACTTCATGATAATTATAAAACCTAAGTTTAAGACTTTTTTTTTATCTGGATAGTGGCCATGCCTACCAGGGATGGTGTCTAGAAATGAAATCAAGCAGGAAGAGAGGAGCAGACAGCTATCCTATCCTTGGTAAGGCTGATCTATCTTAACACTGGGACTGGCACTAAAGTTAACAATCTTATGGCAAGGTTTAATTATGTGTTATCTAAAACCAAGGCTGTCTGGTAAACAAATCCTTACTGGAGTTTATAACTTTATAAGCTTTGATCTGGGCTATCCGTCAGACTTTGGGATAGCATTAACATCCTGGTGCACGACTACTCTGCACGACTCGGCCTATATCCAAATGTGTCCATGGTCAATGAAGATAATAAATATTTTTCTTTCATGACATCCAAATCTCCTGGTGTTTCTACAACAAAATCTGAGTCTACAAAACGTAATCCAAGAAGAAAGGGTTGAGTACAGATTATTTTATCAATTTTTTGTCATGTCTGTCTGTCTGCAATTATAAAGACAGCTGTGTGTATTATTCTATAACTGTCTATGTGATACCTGGTCAGTCTAGTAAATTTTTGGATCCCTGTCTTGGCTTACTGAGGTTTTTTTTCTGGAGGAACTTTGAGTTGTGGCCTGGCACAGATTAGTCCATCAGTGTGGTTACACCCTTGAGGAGATGTTCTGAGTAAAATGAAAAAGGCTTAGAGTATTTCAGTGTAATCGAGATCCATGGTGTGTCCGTGTCCACTGGGAAAAAGAGGTTCTGAAATTGCTTCTGGCTTTACAGACCTAAGCACAGATGGATAACATACACAGGTTCATTTATTATGAATAAATGGATGAATGGATGAATAGTCTCAAATGGCCACTGATATAAACAATAGATAAATAAATAATGAAGCAGATTAGAGAGTGTGGAGGTTTTGGATGTAGCCAAAAGATTTATTGCTATTGTATCTATGTGTGTGCATGTTTCGTCTGCATGTTATGTGTCTAATGTTTTAATGTGAATACTGCAAAATGGATGAATTAGTCTATGGCAGAGAAACCCTGAATCAATGAATAATTCACAAAAAAATGTTTAAACTCCAAAGAGAGGAGTGAACTGTTACAGTGAACAGCAATTCAAGTTGTTAGTCTGAGTGAAATCATCCTAATTTTGAGCTGTGTCAGAACTCACATTAGTGGGGACAAATGGCATAAATATATACTCTCCTTTAAAAAATTTGAAAGCCTTCACTTCCTACTTAAATAATTATACTTCCTGTAATGACTCAACTCACATTTCTGTTTCACTCTCATACAGACTGTCTGTTCTACAAGGTAGAAATGGATATACATGTACCATTTCACAGTACAATATATACTTCATTTTTTTTTTAATTGGATCTTCGATGAAAGGATACGCCATTGCTTCCCAAACATCTGATTGACTTGTGCGTGGAGCCTTTTCTTAGATTCAAATCAATCCTGAAAGCTACCCTGACCAGGAGTAGGTTAGCCTTTCAGAGCCATTCAAGTGGTAATATACCTCTGTAAAAATGAATCCAGCTTCAGAAAACTAGGGTTAATCCTGAAGTTACCTCGCTAAGCTGCCAATCCTGCTTTGTGGTACAGGCCTCTGGACAGTGTCTCAGAATTTACTAGCCACAATCTCATTTTTCTGATCACTTTCCCAATTAGCAAGCCTTGTTTGCTTTGAATTGCCCTTTTCAGGTTTTGTTTTACTGTCGTCCACCTCACATTAATCAATTAATTTACTGACTTTCAAACATCACTGATACTGATTTTGCTCTTTACTGCATTTAATTTAGCTACTTTCTTAAATAAATGTTTTTTTTATGTGTCTTCCTCCTTAATTATGGCCAACAAGCCAGTCCTAACAGTGATGTCCACATTACTGTAGCAGCAGCAACAGGTTGCAAACAAAAACATATTGGAGAAATGATACCTTGATGCCAAAAATGTTATATACTAAATCTGTGTTCAGTATTCTTTTTGATTATTTTACATTCAGATAACCATTTGTGCTCACTTTAAAGGTAAACTATACTGTTGGCCCAAGCTAGTCCAGAGATGATCTGCAGAGTCTGATGGTATGCACAACAGTGGTAAAATAATATCTGAAAGATTTTCAGGTGTCACTGGAAAGCAGCCTATTCTACAGTGTTGACAGCCTGCTGATAGCTTGTTTGCCACAGTTTGTTTCTAGAAGCNTGTGCTCACAGACTTTGTTTCACAAGTACACTTGTACTGTATGTAGGATACACAGACTTTATTTCACATACACTAACTGAACCTCTTGCCAAAGTCTTGCCTCCTTGCACTCGCAGCAAATCAGTCAGCAAAGCTCATTGTTTTGACAGTAGACATATGAGCAGCGGAGGCAGAGTGTGCCGGCTTATCAACCATTTAGCAGGTGATGACCTGTGGAGGGAATGGCCCTATCATGATAAAGTGTCTGAACCCTGCACATTCAATTACAGGTCAGAGGTCAGCCTGTACATCAGTGTGCAGCATCCATCTCCACAGCTATTGATTGCTCTGCAATAAGTGTGTGTATTGTTTGTGTGTGTGGATCTGAATTGTGTGTGTAGAGGGCATGTATGTGTTTGAATATGTGTGTGATGGTACAGTGCACACTGTTACAGGCAGTCACAAGATGTTCTGCATTAGTGGGCAATCTAATTCAACTAGAGAGGCACAAATGTTTTCTGCCTGAACTTAAGAAAAGGAAAAGGAAGAAAAAGACAAAACGTAAGCAAATTTGGCATGGATGAAAGCAGTGAAACAGCACAATTTGATTTGAGTGAGTGGCAGCCATTGTAATAGGTGACCTGACTGTGTTTTAAATTTCTGTAATCCAATTGACTTGAGTCTGTGGTTGTCATCTTAATTTTATGTCATTGCCTCCCCCCAACTCCATCCAAGGTTACCTTTTGATGTTGTTGTTTTTTTTTTTAAATCTGCACATACTTGTATGTGGAAGAACACTAACACTACTACTACTACTACTACTAATTGAACAATGTCGTGTATAATATATCTGCTGTGGATGCAAATCTGTCTCATTCAGTGTTGGAATATATTTTTTAGCTTAAGTACTCACTTACCCTGCAAGTAACTTTTAACTTTCTATCTGGACTTGTATAGTTATCACCAAATAAAAGTGAAATGACAAATAGCACTCTGTAATAAAATTTCAAATTTTCTCTGTTCCTGTGATGAGAGTGTTATTTCCTGATTGCTTGTGCCACAACTAATATGGAAAGACTGATTTTGTCCTTTAAACTTTGCTTTTGTGACTACGATGATAATATCTTGAAATATGCCATTTTCTACAGTATTTAGCTGGAATTTGTTCAGAGAAGTTCACATTCCATCACATTTTGCAACTTGAGTAGACTAGAAATTTAGACGCACCCTAGCAGCAAATACAGTATAGCCAGTACGTTTAGCAGCCATAGGAACATTTTGAGTCTTGAACACCAAACATGTTCACCAATCACAATGTCAGTCATTGGGCGGGCTTAACACGATGAAGGCCCAAGATGGCTTTTGCGAAGGAAAGTGGTTGTTTGCATTTATATTAACAATCACCACATGAAGCCATATCTTTTCTCGGTTTATGCCGTTTACCCCACGAGTTTTCTACTTCTTTTACCGTCTAGTGTACTCCCATGTTGACTGTTTTTGTTGTTCTGACTATGTAGTCTTGTTCTTTGATTTGTCATAGCACTATCCTATTGCATGCAGAGGCACTTTGAAAGACAACGCTCATCCCGCCCCTTGGATTGAGCCGAGGTTTATTGATCGTTGTCAGACTATATATTTTAATGTTAGAGTATGGTTGCCAGGCTACAACTTGGGTTTAGGTCCAGCTTTATGAACAAGTTATAGGTCAATCTTCTAGAGAGAAAAATGGGATCAAGAAGCTGTAAACATTCAGCAGATGCATTCTGCTATACATGTTTATTACCAGTTAAGACATGACTATCGCTATAAAAGCTTGAACATTATAATGGTCACATTCCTTATTAATCCAGACCAAGTCAGGAAAAAGGTGTTACATAGTGTAGTTCATCATCATAATTCATGTAGAGCCATGTTTAATGCTCTACAATGCTGAAAACCTAGTTGTTGTCTACCAGCTGTTTGGTGCTGAATAGGTAGAATACAGCCAAATTTTAGAGTTACTCCTCTGACAACAGCTGCTTGATGCCAAAAGTGTTGAGTGAGAAACAAAAAAATAATAATTTGATTAGCTGACTTCTTAGGGCTTGGTGGCACTTCAGAATGTGTGATAATACTCTGAGGGCTTGTTACTATGAGTGACTTCTGTCCCTTCTATCAAATCTAAAGTTAACATAATAATGTTTTTAAAAATATAAAATTAAATGAAAATTATTTTAGCAGCTTAAATCTTTGCATGGAGGTTTTGGTTTTACATGTAGCATTTACAGGAACACAATCATACCCTTGGTCCATCTACTGCACTGCTTACACAATTTATATTAGATATTTTATGTAATACTGATGTTAAAAAGACCACGGAAGACTGATATGCTGCTTATACATCCTCCTTGCTCTTTTGATAACTGATAGCTAAACTTCTGGCTCATATCCTCAATGCAGCATTTTTCTTGAAATATAAAAATAAGCCAAGAGCCAAGTGATAAAGGCTGCCCTCTAATCTCTCACTGATCAGTCCACAGTTGGAAAGACCAATAATCACTGAAAATAACACATCTGCAAGCTATTAATCACAGTGCCCTGCACATTGTTAAGTATTCATATTGTCAGCCACATCAGAGGTTTCAGCTCATTTAGTGGTTATCGATCACCTATTGTTATGAAGTTTGGGATTCTCAACTGCCTATCAGGGACTAATGAAGTGATCACCTAATTGCCTCTCCACTGTTGAACAATGATTCAGCATACTTCAGTAATGGAAAAGTTCATGTGCCAAGAAGGAATTAAGAAAATCTGCCTTCTGATGATTTCCTTATTTATCTGCCATTTATGCAGACCCTCAGTTAAGCCTCTGTTTAGCCCGTGTCTCCTAAAGTCCCTTTCCAATACACCTACTCCATTATGATTGGTCAGCTTCCAGAAGCTGCCCCTTGGTAGACCTCTGGCTGTTTCCAAGGCTACAGTGCATTTCATTTTTTTTCTCGTTCTTTAGGCTACTCTAAATGCAAACTTAACAATGTCCACTAAACATAAATGTATGGTGAACATTGTTTTTTATTAACCTGTTGATAATATTTGTCTGTTATTAATGTGACTTTTCATTGTTATTCAGCCATATAGCATCAGGTTTGCACAAAAACAATAAAATATCCAAAAAACATATCATGTAGCGATGTACTGTCAACTTTGATATGAAGCTGAACTGCAGAGTATACTGGTGTTGTTTGTTTGATGCCCCTCCATCTGTGTTTTACAAGTGTAAAAGTTATTTTTAATAGTACTTATATTTTTAATAATATAAAAAGTCAACTATACTATTGTCAACACTTGCTACAAGTGGTTTGGATATGTTTTTGGATTTTTTTTTTATGCAGAGTATGGCTGACTGTCTTTTTACTTTGTCTGACTCCACATGGAGAGTGCAGGTGATGCTGCAGCGGTTTTTTCACAATCTCTTCATATCAAACCTGAAGCCTTATGGACTAATGATATAACACATTGAAAAGTACAGTCACATAGCAACATTGATAACAGTTTCATAAAAAAAATGTTGCAGTTTTTTCATCTTTTTCTTTCACATAAAAGCAACAACGGACAACTGCAAATGACCTGTAGAACAACCTCAGGGTGCTGAAGAAAATGGTGTTGGTATCAACAGCATGTTTTACATACTGTATAACATTATGAATATGACTATTTAGGAGAGTTAATCACAGATCAAGTAGGTGCCATTTTTGCAAAAATGGAAACCATAAGCAAATCAGGGAGTCATTTTTATTGTCCCTAAATGGGGAAATTTGCTTTGCAGTATAGTCATACACAATAAGCAGACATATAAATAAAAACATGTCAGTAGTAACCATCAGTAAAATGAATAAGAAAAAAGAACAAATGCTTCAAGCAGTGCAGGCATTTTTGTCATTACCTGTTAAAAAAACGTAGTGCAAATTAATCATTGTAATGGCAATTGAGATGAAAGAAAAATTATATTTGTCACTTTTGGCCTTCAGAAGCCAGAAGAGAGAAAAATATATGATAAGCATTCAAAATATAGATGGAAATAGCTGGATAGGAGAAAGTGAATGACAGAGAAGCTATTGAAAAAAACAAAAACTTATATAACACAGATGTATGGATTTGTCCATGTGGCATTGAGCCTGTCAGCAGTTTTCCACATCAACAACTTCCTTCTCCTGCTTCATAGCATGTGAATATGTCACTTCATGCAACGCCAGGGCTTGGACATTTCCTGCCTCAGCAGGCTTGATCCGGTCTCCATCAGTCTCTCTCTCTCATTAAAAAGCACTTGCATTCAGCATGTTAGCATAAATACATAAATTCATGGCTCACAAGATGAGAGGCTCTCAACATATTTCTTCTCTAAACACACACACACCCACACACTGCAGAAACTCACATGTGCTTACACATCTTAAAGTTTGTTTTTTTCTTCTTTTTACTGAAGTCCTTCTTTCAGGGAAAAAAAAAAACCTCTCAATAAGAACTACTGTTTATTTCGATGTCAAGTCCTTTCAGTCTGCACTCTCTCTAGCAATCAGTTCCAAAACAATGGTTGAAGAATTGCACATGAAGACATGTCTTTTGGTAGTGCAGAGCCAATCAATATGCCGATGAATCCCACGAAGTAGTGTCAATGGTGATGAGCAGATAGAGATGGAATCTAGAGTATTTCCAAATGTTTTGAAGTGGATATGAGATGGAGGCAAAAAGCAAAAGAATAGGAGAAAAAAAGGTGTGTATGTACAATTTTAGCACAGAAATAATGCCTTAGCTCAGTAGCACTGGAGCATGTATTATAATCAATACCACTTCAGCCAGAGAGCAAATCAATGGAGGCTGCACTGTAATGGAATGCATGGTCAAGGAAGAAGCAGATTGAGGGATGGCTGAGTGGAGAGATAGAGAGCAAACACAAAAACATGTGAATGTAGGCCAAGAGAGACAGAGAAGGTGAGGGAGAACGTGAAAAGAAAAATTAAAGGTTGAAAAATATCACTAACTGAATAAAAGGGGAAAATACAAAAAAAAATAAAGTGGTATGAGTTTATCGAGGTACTTAAAAGAAAGAGAGTAAATTTAGGTGTGATGTAGAAAAAAAAAATCAGCAAGCTATTTGTCAGCGTAGGCAAATTTCTGCATAATTATGCTGCCTTAGTAAGCTTGTTCAACCCCCCTGTGAGGCTTAAGAAAAGCAATACTGGGAAATTGGCTCCAATGAGAGGAAAATGAATGATAAAGAGATACAAAAAAAAAAGTGAGAACACAAAGAAAGAAAACAGCATGAGAAGCTGATGTAGTCTTATATGGGACTGTGTCTACTAGCATCAATGTTAAAAGAGAAAGAAAGAAAAAAGAGTGCATGTTCTAATCTTTCTTCTTTGCTTGACTGACCGAACTAAGCTGACAGCAATATGGTGCACCTATGACCCTTGTAGTCTGTATTATTGAGTTTATTTGGGGTCTACTGAACTTCAATATATACTGATTTTATTTCCACTGGGACTTTAATACCAATTTCACTATTACAAAAGAAATGGGACAACATGCTGTATTTTTTCCTTAAACACCAGTGTGCTCTGACAGCTAACTTGTGTTTTTTAAGTTTTAATTGTATGGAACAGACTGTGAAGAAAACCATTGTACAGCCAGGTGCCACTGTAATAAAGAATGTACACTCTACAAAATGCTTCTTAAATAGTCAGAGAAACCCACTTAATAATAATAATAATAATAATACATTTATTTTGTATAGCACCTTTCATGAAACCCAAACTCTCTTAACAATTCAAGAAACACAGTACAGTACAGCATGAACAAACATACATTTAGATGGCAAAAGCCTGAAGAAATAAGTACCTTTTCAGTCTTTATTTAAAAGAGTCCAGAGTTGTTGTTGTTAGGCAAATGTCCTGAGGGAGTGAGTTCCACAGTGTAGGGGCTGCTACACTAAAGGCCCTGCAGGGTGGGGTAGGAGTGGTGAACATGGAGGAGGGCCGTTAAATACCAGGGGGCAGAGATGTGGAGAAATGTATATGTGAGAAGGAGAATTTTGAAGGTGATGTGGAAATTAACCGGAAGCCAGTGCAACTGTTTGAAGGTGGGGCTGGATGTGCTGATTCGAGGGAGAACCCTGACA
Organism: Rastrelliger kanagurta; assembly: GCA_024605255.1. NCBI lineage: Eukaryota > Metazoa > Chordata > Actinopteri > Scombriformes > Scombridae > Rastrelliger > Rastrelliger kanagurta. The sequence continues at coordinate 2,836 of JANJYQ010034500.1, read as the reverse complement.
GTTGAGTTACACTTACAGTACAAATGATTTTTGGCACTGATATGTTGGATAGCACATATAATGTTATTTTTCTCAAGCACTAAATTATGGTTGTGGTAATGTTCCTGCTATTCAAATTCACTCTCACATTTTACTGACTAAATACACCTAACATCTTAAACAGCTGAGAAAGAAAACCTAAGCACAGGATGAGTAGCAGGCAGGCTATGTAAGCAAGTTATGTATTACACAAAATGTGCAGTGATATAAGGCGTATTTAAATATGTTACTTAAAGCTGCACTAACTAATAAACAGTGCATCAAATGACCGTGTGTAATATCAATGATTTGACTCCACAGCTCCTCTCAGCTTAATGTTGCTTTTTAGCCTTTTTCAGCTCAGCAAACTCTGCTCTCATTAACCTCATTTCCAGATGTGGCAAACAGCTGTTTTCAGCTAAAAAGTTCCAAAAACTCCCTGTGCCCTGTATACTTGCAAAGTATCAAACAGACAAAAGTAGCAAATACCTGGAGTGTATATTGGAGCATTTAGCAACTAAAGAGCCAGAATTGGTGGAGACCAAATCACAGCAGAATGGTGAAATAATATTGGACCTACATCTGATCAACACAAACACATCTTCAAATTAATGCTAATGTTGCTCCGTGTCTGCACAGATACAAATACGTATTTGCTGACATGTGCATCATATCAAATTTATGAGTTGATAATAAGTTGATGTGTTTGCAGCTTGTGCCAAAAAGTAAATTAAGTAGAAGTTTAAATAGACGTGCCGAACTGTCATCAGCAATATATATGTAAAATATCATAAGAAGGATTTAAACAGCATCTTCAGCAGCTTGACGTGGTGGAGCCTATTAAATTTGAAAATTAGTAACTTTTTTTTAAAAAAGGCAGTGGAGTAAAATTTACAGTATTCAAGTAATACTTATAATGTATACTTATGTTCCGCACCTGC
>JANJYQ010034326.1:5771-15831 GCA_024605255.1 Rastrelliger kanagurta | reverse complement strand
TGTGTGTGTGTGTGTGTGTGTGTGTGTGTGTGTGTGTGTGTGTGTGTGTGTGTGTTGGCATGCACACAGAAAAGTATCTTATCAGATTCAGCAGTTCCAATCAGTTCACTCTCAGATTCATGGCCAGTGTTTTTAATGAATTTTTTCAGCATCTGTTTTGAGATGTTTTTTTTTCAGTTGAAATGACAATACACTTGTTTTTTTCTGTAACTCTGGCTTCTCACATCTGATTGGTTTCTTTTCCATGGAAAAGACTGAGACTCATTGTTTTCATATTTAGGGTCAATGAGCTTATAGTGACATCTGACATATTGACTTGTCTGTGGTTGAAAAAGATATTCGAGCTTGGCAGATTGAACTTTGGTTTGATTAATCCGAAATCAATGAAAGATTTCAAAAATACCTATTTTTCTCATTTCTTTTCTATTGTTTTTTTTTGGATATTGTTTTGTACAAGGCTCAGCACATTAGCCTCAGGATTTTTAATGTTTGACCGAGCAACATGTCATGAACATGTGTAGTGATGAATGCCCACAGTGTTGTGTTTCCATCCATGAAAAATGAAGTCATACAACATAAGCAGTTATATATCAGATGTAATTGTATTCTCAATTCACCTATAGCCTGTGGGCACCCCTATTTGTTGTGTCAGTGACATTTATGTAACGGGAGTATGGAGCTAATGTAGTGAGACTAAAGCAGAGATTTTTGCTTGGCTTGCTAAAAATCCAACTTTAGAAATTGGAAATATGTACAGCCAAGAGACGACTGTGCCTAATATAGAAAAGTAGAGGTTCAGTTGGGCTCATGTGGATTACAAGAGGCTTATACTGCTCAGTGAGTTTCACTAAATGTAGGCTTTTGTAATTAAAGTATAGGAACACAATGTGGTTGTTTCTTTATGTATGTGGCCAGATGGCACCATTAAACACTAGTCACTAATTTTCATTTACAAATTGAGCATCTCCTCTGCTATTTTCTTTGTCTCTCTCATCTGCTCTCTTTCCCTCCCCCACCTGCCACTTAAGGCACATCTGATAAGCCAGATGTGCTCAGTACCACATAGAAGATGGCTCCCCATGTCACACCACATGTCCGCTTACTTTTTTACTGACAGAACACTTTTATGAGTTTGGTGATAAGGAGATTAAGGCTGCTGAGATTGAAGGAGGATAATATGCCTTTTTAAATGCTGTAAACTCAGACTGTTGTTAGATCTGGTCCTTGCTCAAGTCTTGCTGAAAAGGAGTTTCTCCCTGTAGCTACTTCAGTCAAGTTGATACTGAGAGTAGCTTTCATATACTTTGAAGCATTTGTGTTTGTATGCACCTTGTTCATAAGGTTGACGTGTGTGTGTGTGTGTGTGTGTTGTTTGTAATTCTCACAGGGTTTGGACTCCAGGTTCGTATGATGTTGATTATATGGATTTTCTTGCCTCGTACCTTGCCACAGTGCTGGTCCAAACAGATAGGAATCTGATTGCGGAGCCCCAGCAATTCACTCAACAAATTGGCCATTTTGTTTCCTCTTCCCTTTGGATAGACAATCCTCTATTTCAGCTGGCTTGATGCTATCTGCAGCCCTTTTGTATATACTCAGTATCCATTGGACAGTAAATGGCTTTTTCACAGGCCATGGCTTTTTCAATGGCCTTAGACTTACTAGATAAACATCATGCTGTATTGCTGGGTAAAGCCAATTGTTAAATGTCTAATTTAGTATTTTGCTTAAAGAGTAAAATAAGTGTCACTCAATAATATGTTGTGCTCCTCATAAGGATATTCTTTACTTCATTTACTGCATTGCTACCAATATTGATCTCACACATATAGCACATCCATATTGGTAGTGTTGTGTATGACAGATCATCAAACATGCACACCCAGGTGAAATCATGCCACTGTGATCCCTTGTCAATATTCTCAGAGTGCTTCAGTCAAGGCTCTGTTGAGTAGCTGTCACACATGCAAGCTTGTCCCTAAGATCGAGAAATAATGTGACACATCAAGAGGGTACTTGCTGAATCATGAATGTGTTCTCTGTCTCTGATGTTTCTGTGACTTAACCCCACGACTACCAGGCCCTTTTATTTTTCTCAGTGAGGTATACACATTTTATATCTGGGAGAAAAGGAGCACTGGCATCTGATCAGTTCTCTATATTATCAAGTACCCTATTGGCAGAAAAAATGTATATCCCTAGTACAAAGCACAAGCTACAATGAGATGTCTTACCCTTCTCTGTGGGCTTCCCCCTTCTCCAGTTCCTGGATGACCCCCAGAAGCACCTTGATGGTCTCTTGGCTGGAGCTGATGAGATTTTCCATGGCCTGGAGCTGTGCTTTAACATCCNNNNCCCCCTAGCCTCACCACCTCCGCAGGGTGACAGAGGCTCGTCCATGCCTCGCAGAGGCCGGGCAGATAATTGTCCTGTGTGGCACTGTGCCTGTGTTGTACAGCCTCCGCTGGCACGTGGCAACGTCTCACTCTGCAGCCCGTTGAGCTGCAGGCTTTTCTTCCGCTTGCTCCGCACAGACGGACTGTCCAGGCACTCCACCTGTGTAAGGGAGTTCCAGGCGATGGGGCCTGTCACCTTGGAGGCCCTGTCCGGCAGGGTTCGGGACAAGCCCTCCTCCAGATTGAGCAGCTGCCTCTTGGCTGAGCGATCTGTATCCAGCTCCCTGTGTTGTAATCCTGTCCTGGCTTTGGATGGGACACTGCAGAGCTGGTACTCTGCCTGTGCTCCAGCTCCGCTTCCTCCCGGTGTGTCTGCAAGGCAGTCTGTGTCTGCAGAGCAACTGAGCAGCAGAGCGTCAGAGCACAGGCCATCAGGTGCAGTGTGCTGCTCCACTGTGGCAATGCACTCATTAGTATGTAGCAGAGCCCTGGTCCTCCGGACTCCACTCCCCCCGCAGGCTCCCTCCTCTTCCTCCTCCTCATCTAAACCCTGCTCAGCAGCCTTGGACTGCTTCACCTCCATGACAAAACCGTTATTCTGACCTTTATAAGTTTCCACAGCCGCCACGTGTTTAAAGGTGTGGCCTTTCTTGCGCTCAAAGGGGAAGGTCTGATAGCGTTTCTTCAGGTCAGGGGACGTCTGCACGCCTGTGCTCCTTGTGACATTTGGGATGGATCTGCGAGCAGGGACGGTCATGTACTTGCGGTATGCCACCTTGTATGAGATGGGCTTGCCACCTTTCCCCACTGCCTGCAACTCCGCCTCCCTTTGCTCGTTCTNGGCTTCTAGGGAGTACTTCACCTCCAGTGCTAGTGAGGTGGAGGGCAAGGGCGCTGCCTCCGAGTCAGACTCTGAGTTGGTGAGCATGCATTTGCCACCCTCCTTGCTCACCATTTTTCCTGAGAGGCATGGAAAAAGATGTTGTATTAATCACTGGTAATGAATGGCTTAGACATAGACCCTTGCCTGAGTATTACATCCCACTCGACAGAACACACACACTCTCTAAGCTTAGGGAGTAGGGAGGAACCTGTGCAGTTATTTAATGATTATTAACACAATGAATATTAATGACACTTGTCCATTATGTATTCTAAAAATCACGGCAAATACACACTTTAAGGAGCTAATGTTTCATATTTTAAGTCACATCCCTTGATAATTGGGTGTTACAGGAATAATTTAGTTTGACATTTAATGTAGTTTCTTTAGATTTGAGATTGAAGATGTAGTGTAGGTGTATATGTCATGCCAGAGGTCTTATGATTCCATATGCCTGTACAGTGCATTTACCCTTGGAAAAAAAGCTTGCATTTTTACATTTTCTTTTATAGCCAGTTTGCTCAGGGCTTTTATATGCTTGCCAATCCTTCTGTGTTTATTTACTGAAAAACTGCAAGGGTTATGGTTTTAGCAGGCCCTAAAAATAATCCTAACAGATTTCCACGATGCATTTAATCTTCTTCTCTGTGAAACCAGTGACTCCAATTTGGCCTAATTTTCTTTCATTTATCATTGCCTGTTGAGGCATATTTCACAACCCATTCTTTATCCTCTTCTTCTACCTCTATCACTTTCAGAGTAGATGAGTGTTTGCATTTATATGGGAGCATTTCAGTCACTATCAGTCACTGCACTTGCAATCATAAACACTCCATACACACAAGTACAATTAGTTAACGGTAGTGATATGATTTTGACTTTTGTGAAGATTATGCCTGAGATCCACAGTTTATTTCCACAGTTCATTAGGCTCAGCATGACTCTTCATTGTCTGACCTTTCAGTTTCACAGCTTGTAATTAAGTAAAAATAGGATTTTGTGGCTGTTTGTGAGTGCATTTGCACTCCTTCAGCATGTGTGAGTTTGCCATCTATTCATTTTCCATTTTCTAAATCAACAGAAACAAGAAAAAATATGAAAAATTGGGATGATACCTGCAAAGAAACAAACTTTAATCAGAGACATGTATAAGAAACCCTTAAGGGGAAACATCCTAAGCAGAACTAATGGATTATCTTATCCCACTACCACAGGTATGGTAGAGACATGATGCTGAATCAGATAGGACAATTATTCGTCTCGGCTTATCTGCCATGACAGCTCTCTGTCAACAGGGAAGGACTTCCTATTTCGAATCTATCTGTTTACTTACCTGGGAGCTATAGAATGCACATTTTTACTCACTGACATCTTCAGCACTAAATCATCCTGACTTTGTGTATAGCATAATTTTACATAATCATTATGCAATTTGTCTACGAAATATGATCTATAAACCACACTAAACATGAGAAATCAAGATAGTTTTGTAGTGAATCTTATTTCTGCTTGATGCATTATAACTGTCAATGTTGACTGACTTGTATGCTAGATGCCAAATATCTCATGGGCATCAGGACTCATATCTGTGAAACTCTATCCGATCATGTTTGAACAACATTTTTCATAACCCAACTTTGAAACTTGAAAAGCCATTACAGACAGTTGAACCAAGCAATGCTACAGATTGGCAGTCGTCCCATGAAAGCATCCAAACATTTCCCAGTAATGTCACTGAAAACACTGGCTGCGAGCTACACAGCATGCCCGTATAGACAGGTTAGAGATGGCAGCGTTCTGTTGTGAGCCAGATGTCTGTTTGACTTTCTACAGACAGGTAATTGCAGATGGGACAAAATGGCCAGGGAGTACAGTGAAATGCAGTTTCTGTGGAAACTGTTTAGAAGGCCTACATGAAAGACATTAGGGAATCACAGAGCAACTGAAGGTACAATACTATCAAGATATTTTGCCCAAAGTAACCAAGAGTGTAAAAGTAAAAGCTGATTTTCAAAACAATACAGTATTTAAGAGCTCATCAATGATGTATCACAAAACCTAATTGGCTATTATGTCATCTGATTCTAACAAGAAATACTGCATCATACAGTGAAATAAATCATAATCACAATTTATATTTAAAAAAAAGTAGCAGACCCAGTCAGTGCAGTTATACACTCAGAAAGGCCAGGAAAATGTGAAGGAAAAAATGTAGTTATTAGAGGAAACACAAAGGAACTCTGTTGGAAATAAAGATTTCCACCTTGTATTGTCTGCATATAATCACTTAATGACTCCTGACCCTCTTGGCCAGTAGGTTGATTGAGCTGTGAAAGCAGAGGGACACACAATAATGTGAAGGGGAAGAATCAGAGCTGCACACAGCACAATTCAATACATTAATTCTACAATTATTGCTTCACATCCGAGTCCAGTTTTTAAAAAAATCTAAATTCCCTCCTGTGACTGTTTAACCACATCACATATGTTCCCACGCTATTAGCTATTCATCACCATGGTTATTCTCCCCCAGTCCATCAGTGTCATCTCTCTGTTTGTATAATGGATGACATTTTGAATAAGAGATTAAACTGTTACCCTAGATCGTATCTCCAAATGAGGTCAGTGTTGACCAATGTTACGATTGCCACTATGTAAAAAGTGGGGCTGATATTAAACGTTTAAATCAGTATGTATGTAAATCTGAGGTCAATTTGAATGCCACCTTGTTGTAAATAATCAGATATGAGTACAACATTGTGCTTTTCTACTCTCACTTCCCCACACACAGGCTTCACAATGCATACAGAGTCATGGTATTGTATCATAACCTAATTTAAATTTTATTTATTTATTTTTTTTATTTATTCATTTTTTGACATGCCGGCACTACAGGCTGAATGATTTGTCCCTGGCTCCACATATCTGATTTGATTTGTCACCCATTGGGTTTGGGTTCAGGCCAGGACGAATGCAGCCGCACTTGTATTTCACTTCAGGTTGGAACACCACCCCCGGCCTCTTGCATAAACAGCATGACTCATCACGCAAGGCTGTGACAACTGCCCCTTTTTAGGGTGGCCCTGATCCCTTTTTTTAAATTTAGGGGCAAGTTAGTGAAGTGGACTGACCCACTATTATCTACCCAGTAGGACAAACCAAACACAGACCTCACAGAGTCATCTGCGCATGGCAAAACACATAAGACATGTTCACATCTGACCTTGTTTTGCAGCGGCAGTCATACTAGCATCATTATTTGGGTTATTTCCAGGGACACAATTGCATTTTTGCCATGATGAGAGCCTGTTGAGCACGACTAGTTATTTGGAAAGATAATCTTTGCTAATTCAGCCATTCTTTGAAGCTTTGGAGTGCTGCAAGGACAATCCAGATTATTGCAGCAATATAATTCATTATTCTTTAATGGAAATGGTTTTTGTGCTTGAAGCACATGCTCAGTTAACACAACGCACCTTGAATTTAAAAATGGGTGCCCATTGCTTGCATTATTTTAAACAGCATATGAGTCAGCAGTTTTATGAATGGCAGTTGCCTAATTGAACTTTTTGTTGCCGGGGGTAAAATTTTAAAAGGTGTAAATTTCAGTGTCCTGATTCATCCTGGGGATTGAATGTTTACCGTAACTTAGTGCCTGACTAATTTTGTTTTATCGCTTCTGCTCCACCGAAGGGGAAATTCATTAATATAGTATGCATCACAAAACCGTTGAATTGATTAAATGCTGAAAATATGGCTATACATGTCAATTAGCAACAGAAGCCCAAGAACCTTTCTTGTTTAAGGATTTAACAGACAGATTCATTGAGCTTTTCCATTATCCTCATTTCTTTTACATGACTTAAATCTTTTCCTGATATTTGTTCGGTTTATGTTTGAGCTATTTGATTAGAAACTTAGAACAGATAGTACAACAGTAAACTGTTTACACTGGGGCTGTTTGCCATGGTTTTGTGGAGGTCCCTGACATTCATTAGAAGGAAATCTTAAATGACTAATTTGCCAATTTAGAACCTATCTCTAGCTATCTATGGGGATAAAGTGTGAACAACAGTTGTTGTCAATGTTCTTAGTGTCTCTGGGGTGCAGCTGTAAAATCTATTTACTTTTGACGTAGTTGCAGGCAATAGAAAACTATGGCAACAATGTTTTCTGTAGTGGTACCTTCAAGGTCAAAGCTGGAGCTCTCAAAACACTTTACATGCCATGTCACAGTAGCGATACCATATTACTAGATGGTTTATAATATCAGCGTATTTGGAAGAAAACAAGTTTCATGATTGATTGTTTCATGATTTAATGTGTGAATATTGCACTATGGAATCAGACATCAGTGTCTGGAAATGATGGAAGTGATCATAATGAGCCATAACAGCAGCAGCCACTGCACTATTGTTTCCCAATCCAAGCTGAAATGGCAGACTGGGACATTTTTTGACTGTTAAATGGCAGCACCAGCACTCTCGGGCTTCTGGTTTATGTAACCTTATAGCTCTCTGAGTTCTCACTGATTCCAGTGCTGTTTGTTTTATGATCCTTGCACAATGGCACTGATAGACTTAATGAGGAAATACATTTTGTAAATGAAAATAAATCTCAGACTTAACTATACTCACCGGGTGCGTTCTGTAAACATACCGTNNTGAACAATATGGAGGATCTACAGCCTTTTTCTCAGTTTTGTCTTGTCATGGGGCAGCAATTTAAAAAACAACAAAAAAAAAACTGCACATTTCTAATATATAGGTTTTTGCATTAACAGTATACAGTAAAATTTTATACAAAACTGTGCCACTAACTTAGGGTTAATAGCAATACTCAGTGTTCAAAGAGGGGTCTATATAAAATGTTTGATGAGCCCTGACCTCAGTTATGTAATTTGAATGAATTGGAACATAAGCTGTGAGCCAGGCCTGATCATCTAACGTTAATGCGTAATGCTCTTGTGACTAAAAGGGAGCAAATCAGTACAGCCAGGTTCAAGCATATTTAGGAGCCTTCCTAGAAGAATGGATACTGTTTATAGGAACACATTAATACCAATGGTTTTGGTATAAGATGCACTGTATATATCCTGCAGTATTAAATGATACTTTCTTCTCTAACTTTTAAATACTCACTCAGCTGTAGTTTTTACTTAAAGAAATCGCTATGAGATGTATGCAGCCTGCAGTGGGTTTTTGAATTAGAGACAAAGTGGGCTTGAAGTCTGCCCCTTTGCTACATGATCAACTAAAAAAACTCCAGCTCTCCTATTGCGACAATATTTACATTATTACAGCTCAGCATGGTCTCAGATGCTGCCTGAACAAATGAGTGTGGAAGTATCATCACAGACATGGAACTTCCAAACTGTACTGTAATCCAGCTTTATCTACTCTTGTTTTGTTTTCCTCTTTTCTCTCCTCTGTCAGCTTCCTCTCATAATTACACAGGGCTTAGTAGTGTTTTGAAAAGTCTTTGATCTGTCTCTTAAGAGCACACTGATTATGCAGTAAAAAGATACACAGGCTCATAGTTTACTTTAGGTTGTTCTGGTAAGGTCATTTGACAGTGTAGGGTTTATTGCCGATTTTGATTTCCTGTATGTGTCTGTTGCTGCAGCATGTGAGCAAGCTTGTGTCCACCCATGCTCTCAGGGTGTGATGTGAGAGTATATATAGCTGAATGATTGACTGCACAGGTCAGTGTGAGGGATAACAGCAGTGCAGTGCATTAGGCCGACGCCAAACGCTGCAAATCCTTTGTCAGTTAATGGTAGCTTAATGCTGTAAGATGGAAAGGCACTGGAAATCACAGGATTTTAGGGGATTGTCTTTCTAGTAATTGTTGCTCCGTCATCATGGAACGCTGCACTGTTGCCAAGCACCATTTTAAAGATTGTGGTAGTGTTGCACTAATGACTAAATAACACCATCAACATACTGTTTGGTCAGAGTGCAGCACAAACCTACAAAAGCAGGATAAAACAACAAAGTGAGGTAACCTCTTAACCCATCATATTTCAATCCAATTACATCTCAGCGTATGATAACTGAAATTAAATTGATATTATGAATCAACAGCAACCTGTTGAAAAGCTTGGCATTATGTTCAGTTCATAGTAAAATTGAAACTCCCATAAATGTATAATCAGATAAATATAATGTCCGGCAAAATCAGTGAAACATGGATTGAAACCACATCTTCCTAAACTGTTCAACAAACCTAATAGATGTGGTCAAACATGTAATTTGGCTTACAAAACAGTCAAAGATGGACCGCATAGCTTTTCAACTCTATTGATGTTATTATTTAAAGTAGTCTTATAATAGTAATAAATATTGTAGTATCCTTATTGTTTTTATTCACTTTATCCCTACTAAATTTCTTTTCTTTTTTTACCTTCTATAGCTGCTTGTCTCTGTGTGCTATGCCTTCACCCAGGTGGGTTCTCAGTAGCCTGATGAACTCATAGGAAGCATGTAGTCCGTACGTCATTGAACATGCAGGCTGGATAGTGATCAGACCTCAGGAAAGGATGTATGCTGCAGAGGCTGCCTGCTCTAATCTGAATGCATCAGATCACTCTCTTCNGCATGTAGTCCGTACGTCATTGAACATGCAGGCTGGATAGTGATCAGACCTCAGGAAAGGATGCATGCTGCAGAGGCTGCCTGCTCTAATCTGAATGCATCAGATCACTCTCTTTNTTCTCATCTCCTTATTCTCTTCCCCTTTTGTTGCTTTCTCCCTGTGTCCTTCTGTCTCTCTCCCCCTC
>JANJYQ010034322.1:3638-15968 GCA_024605255.1 Rastrelliger kanagurta | reverse complement strand
GCTCTCTTGACTCTGATCATAAGAAACGTCCTTCTTATCATTCCCATCAGCCTCGCCTTGAGTCGGTTTCAGCTGCTGGGAACACTGCGATGAATCAAACAAGAAAAAACACAAGATTACAAAATTTTTCCTGATTATTCTGATTTCAACACCATTGAGGATTAGAAAAGATTCATCATGACAAGTACATTTCAGAGATAAAATTCACAAAAAAACAAACCCAAAAACAGCAGTTTCTAGTTACATGGCTCAGAAAGTGAAAGCATGATTTAAGACACGGATTCTATAACATTAACTGAATCTTTTTAATACTTAAAAAAATCTGCTCTACCTTAATGTCCACCACGGCCTCGGTGTGTTTATCCACTGGTGAATTTGGGGGACCGAAGGTTAAAATGCCATTGCGACCAATCTTCACCTGTTTCTTATACGTGTAGTAAAACTCTACACACTGAGCCACAGTCTTGGTCCGCACCTTCAAAATAAAACAATGCACTATCACACCTTTGTAGCCTAATAGTATATAAATTAATGAGACATTTTTATATACTCGCAATGCATTAGAAAAAACAAAGTAGCAGTCTGTATTTTTATAAAGTGACCACATTTCCCATAAGCCCAGTGACTTCCTGTCACAAAGAGGATGTGGTTTATTCTGTCTAGATTCTTGTTTTTGGCACTTTGACNACACCTTTGTAGCCTAATAGTATATAAATTAATGAGACATTTTTATATACTCGCAATGCATTAAAAAAAACAAAGTAGCAGTCTGTATTTTTATAAAGTGACCACATTTCCCATAAGCCCAGTGACTTCCTGTCACAAAGAGGATGTGGTTTATTCTGTCTAGATTCTTGTTTTTGGCACTTTGATACATTTAAGCTTTTGTTGAAGAAGAGAGAGTCCACTTCCTGTTTGTAAAAGCACAGTTTTCAAAACATTAGAATCTGGTGTCATACACTGTAAAATGTAGATACAGGCTTTTAACAGCAGAAAATCTTTATTCATTACTTTTGTTTACAGTAATACACTACTTCCTTAAAATTAATGTGGTAAAGATTTTGTGGTGTTTAAATATCACACAAACCACATGTAATTATATAGAAATGTGTTTTGTTTTTTGAATTATTCTCACTGTTTGTGTTGGATGAGAGCAACTGTTAATACAGCAAGGTAAAATTAACTAGCATACCAATTTCTGCACCAGAAAGAAGTCCTTCCTGTAGGCAGAGATCCCTTTATTGAAGTAGCGCTTCTCTTCTGCAGTCCAGCTGTCGGAGCCTGCGAGTAAATCCCATGAAGTAACAACAATTTAGTGAGCGCTTTCACAAGAGAATGAGGAAACTTTATTATAAAGGGATAAAATAAAAATTAGAAAGGGAAAGATGGCCTGTGAGGAAATGGAAATCATTTTAAATGAACAGACTTAATATCATTAACATCAATAGTCACCTGAGTAGTGATAACCTTTCAGGTGGTGGCCTTTGGGGAAGATTGGGTCCTGAAGCATCAGACGTTCCAGCGTCTCCTTAAAGTCAACATGATTAAAAACAGTGAGCAAATCTTTCTCATCAAGGTTATTGTTTCTCATGTGAGTGTTTCAAATATAATGACACTTGACAGTAATGCATATAAAACTGCACATATTTCAATAATTAATGTAAACAAATGCATTTCTAGGCTACTTTCATTTGAACATGTTTAATGTTACTATAATGCAAGGAATCTATTTGTCTGTATGTATGTCCTCTGCATATCTCAAGAACCGCTCATCTGATCTACTTGTTACCTGGTGGATGTGTTGCTGGGGGCCAAAATAAGTGTTGTGTCAAGTGTTACGTTGTTTGAACATGAGACATGTATAATAAACTTTGAATAAACAACTGCACATAGAGTCGCTCAGCTCTGTGTCTGAGTGCAGTGGGGCCTGTTTGATATAAACAACACCGCAACACAGCAGGGCACGGCTTCAATGTAAGAGATGACTCATTACACAAAAATCTATTTAAAAGTTTATCTGATGATAATATGAGGCCTTGGCTGCCTCACTCAATCAAATAATGTGGATATCTTCAATAGTTGCAGGTTTTTAGTAAAAGTAAAAAGAACAACTTTGTGTCATGAGGACAGTGTTTAGCTGTTCAGCTGTAATGGAAGGATCATAAACAAAAAGCGGACATTTGGCAGGAGGAAAAAAAACAGTCTCAGCAATATGGATGGCTGAGTTTTCCTTTTCTCTTCAAATACATTTTAGCACAGAAGGAAGGCTGTGGATTTTGTTCCCCATCACACTGAAAGTGCATTGAAGGCATCGCTCAATGGTCAGTGTGAACAGGAGGAACGGCAGATGGCTGCCCACCTAGAGCCATGTTCTGCTTGAGGGTTCTTCCCGTTGAAGGGGGACTTTTTCTTTGCTGCTATCGCCAAGTGCTTACTCAGGGGGGAATATTGGGTCCCTGTAAATTGAAGAGTGCAGTCTTGACCCTCTCTATGAGAAAAATGCCCTGACGTAATCGGCGTGTTGTGAATTTGGCGCTATGTAAGCAAAACTGACTTGATATGATTTGGATGATTTCAGCAAGAAAAACCTGTTTCAATATTCATTCGACCAGCTGAAACAGAAAGTGTGAACCTATCCTATAGGATTAATTTGCCAAAACCTCTCCAAAAGAATTTCAATAAAATTTTAAAGTGACAGGTCACGATACTCACAAGGAGATCACCTCCACTCTCGTGTAAACAGTGTAAAACTAGCTCCTGATTGGTTCCTCCACCACTGAACACGCTGCAACAAGCCACGTTCATCAAATCCTCCACTAGAAAGACAAAAATAAAGGGGAGACAGTGACATTAAAGTTCAGACATACACACACAAATCAATGATGCAATGGCAATGACAAGTAATGTGAGATACTGACTGCTCTCTTGATCACCATGTTTAAGTTTGGATTCATCCATAGGGAGCCAAACTAAGTCAGCCTTGTGCAGGTCAAACTGGGAAGAAGGCTGATCTCGCATTTCTGGAATTTCTGCCTGGTACTGCTGCCCGATGTTAATACGCCTGGACAATGGAAGAAAAATAAAACAGTATAGAAGACAATTTTGCACAACTGTTGTCTTACATTGAAAACCCCAGAGGCATTTTTTTTCATTTGACTTACGGTTCAAGGCTGACAGGTGTAGCATCAGTGATCAAGGGCAGGACCGGCGGTGTAATTTCTGAACTTGCTGTAGAACAGAAAAAAAGGACCTCTTACATGCTATCTCATTGACACAATTACCTATAGAATACCAGAAGTGAAAAACACTTACTGGAACGCAGGAGACTTCGTGCTGCATTCTTAGGTGTAACCGGTGGTGGCAGGATTTGGTTGCTTACTGCGATGTTGGTCAGGAAGGCGGAGAAGTACAGTCCCGTGCCCTCACGCACAGGAGACAGGATGGGTGGAGGTGTGTAAGGGGGTAGGGTGAGGGGGTTGTCCGGCAGGCGGACAGGAGAGCGCAGGTTGCTCTGGTATGAAGTGATGCTGGAGTAAACGGATGGAGGGATGAAGGTGGATGGTTTGGGAGGAGGAATGATGAGGGGTTCTGGGCGAGGCCGGCGCTTAAATTTAGATTTTCCATCCTCATCCAGCCCTGAATCGTTTTCGCCATCCTAGATTGAAGGAGGATTGATGTCAATTAAGCAGAGTCACATTTCTCTGAAGCAGGTTTCATAATAAGCACACCCACTTGCTTTAAAACAATCATTCATGTAGTTCTGGATTTTGGAGAGGTGGTGAGTCACTGCTAATTGTTCTTGGCTTTGAGTAGCAATTCTCTGCCACTCCTCAATGGATGTTTTCAGGCTAAAATTTCCAAAGTTACAGCTACTGGAACTTAAGGATGCACCGGTCTGTCTCGATACTGATATCTGGGCTTTAGGCAAAGAGCTCATGATACTCGTGGTAATGACCTTTGATGTTGCTCGTGTTTTTTGTTTTTTTCTTGTGCAGATTTAAGTTTTCATCACTAATAATTTATCACAGATCTACATTTTAAAAAGGTGTCTCGAGGTGGGTATAAGTGTGAATAAACAATAACAAACATGTAGTACCTCACTAGTCAAATAGTTACTACCCATGCCACAAAACTACAATGTCCCTGGTTTGATTATAGCCAGAGGTCTGTGTCATAAATGTTTCATTGTGTCGTATGCAAACTAAAGACATGAGAGTTTCAGAGAGAAAAAAAATGGAAATTTTAAAATGCTGAGCATGTGAATATAGGCCACGCTATAAATATACCGTTTCTTCTTTCCTAACTTTCACTGCTTTCAACCAAGTGGAAAAGATATCACAATAACACCAATCAAATATCACCAATATCAACTCACCTGGCCATAGCTTTCGGTCATGGAGTTTCTGAGAGATCGTCGGCGAGCCACGATGACGGAAGGTTTTCGATCAGACTGCCCCACGGGCCGCTCCGCCTGGCCGAGTCGTCCGTGAGGCCAGGCGCCCTGAGGATCCGTTTGACTCCTGTGTACCGGCACTGACACAGGGATGACGAGAGGCACCATGGTGGCCTGCCTGCCTGAAGGACCGTCTTCCTGCTGAGGGCGAGACGACGAGATGGGAGAGAAAAAGAAAGGGAAATTGAGGAAGTAGTAAGGAAAACAGAAAGAGGAAGAAGATGGTGTGAATGCACATAAAAACTAGGATTTCATAAGCAGATTTTTTACAAATTAGTGCTGCAACTACAGATTATTGTTTTTATTTTGGATTAATCAATTATTTAGTATACTATATGCAAACCAGGTTTATTATAGTAAAACTAAGACTAAAACTAAAATAAGCAGTGAAAAAATACATCAGTTAACTGACATAAAAATAACAATGACAGTTGAATGACAAAAAACTAATTAAAAAACTTAAATGAACAAAAGTGAATTGCAGATAAAATCAGCTTTGTTTTTGTTGACGTTATATTTTCTCCCTTTTTACTGTACTGTTCAGTTTAATGTCTTTTAAAATACGTGGAAACCAAGACTAAATAAAAACTAAACTAAAACTACTTAATCACTTGTTAAATAACTAAACCTTAACTAAAATTTAAAAAAAACCCAGAAAAACTAAAAAAAATAATTTAAAAAAGGAATGTATGAAAGCCATAATAACCCTGATGCAAAGTTAAAAAATGGACACCATAATTTCTGAGCATACAAGGCGACATATTCAAATCTTATATTACCCCAAGTTTACAATGATATAAAATAGTGAAAAGCAGCTAACACTCCTGAACAAGAGAATATTTTTGGCTTATTTATCTACTGGAATGTCACTATTTAACTTTCAGTCATTGGATTAAACGCTTAATCAACTCGCTGAGATCTAATCTACATAAGAAATAGCTCATTTTTGTCCAATTTGCTTTCAATTTTCAGAATGTGTGCCTGCAAGTAGAAAAACCTGAAAGTCAGCAGTGCCCTTATGTCAAATGTAAAATAAATATGACGCTTGCTTTTAAGTAGATAAACAATACTGCTTCCCTGCCATATGAGTGGGTCTCTTTAGTGTTTCTTCTCGGGCTGATGGCATGTCAGCGAGCTTAAGTTTTGATAGCGGCAGCGAAAAGTATACAAAGAATGAATCATTATCATCAACCTTGACCGTTCAGTTTCTTCTCCCAACCTAGAAAAGTTCCATCTGTTAACAACAATACAACACCTCCGCTCTGTGGACTGCAATATTAAACCTGTTTGGTGTGTGTTGGAGGAGAGCACAGGAGTGTAACTGTGCAGGTTGACAGCTCAGCCCCTCCCTAGATCTGCTGAATGACTGGGAAAGAGCCTTGAGGAATGTGGAGGTGTGCAGACATGCAGCTGCTCCAACTGTACATCCAGCATGCACACTCTGCACAAAAACCCACGACAAGCCTTCAAAGCCCCTCAGGCCAAAGTACTAAAAATTCTTATGTGAACATAAAAAAAAAAAACTTGAATTCAACTTTTNNNNTTTAGCGTTTTTTTAAAAAAAAAAAAAAAAAAAAAAGCTGCTCAAGAGAAAATGAAGAAGTCATTTCCAGTGGGTGTGCCATTTAAAATGTAAACATCATAAATCCTGAATAACAAGGTTAAGGCTATCAGCAGCTATAAAATGAGAGCAATCTTTCCAAAAGGAGGAATTGTTCAATAATAGCTGTTTTTCGGGTTGTGCCAGTATCTGCTGCATGACGACGTGTGCACTATGACTGTGCACACTGGAAATGGCCTTCTATAGCTAAGACTCAACAGCTGTAGCGGTCAAGTAAACAACCCCAAGAAAAAGATTTTGTAAACCATAGGGAAGTTCTACAGAAACAGGGTTCTTCCTCTTTGTACAGCTACTTGCCAACTTTACCAGATGAGAAATTTCACTCTCAAATGCACAGATTCTCTGACCTTGTCATTTTTTCCCTATGTAAATTGAGCCTGAAAAGTATTTAAATGACTCTTTAATCGTAACATTGTCATAAATAAATAAGAAACTGCATACAGCAGCAAGTGTAGAGAGTTATTTTTTTAACCTTGATTATTTTAGCAGGCAGGGACTCCATTTCTGATGCCTTCTGCGCAAGAGTCTCCAAGTTGATCTCTTTGGATGCCCTCCTTCTCCTACGGGTGCTCTGGATGACTCCCCCTGTTGCTACTTGGCTTTCTCCTCCTTTCGTAGCCGGTGCGGCTGCTACTCCATTCTGCGACAGTGGAAGATCTTTGGGGGCTTGAGACCAGATGTTCGTTGCTGGGGGACCCAGGGGGGACTGTCCGTCCCGGGAAAGGCGACGGGAGCGTCGAGGGGCAGCTGACGCTGTATCAGAGGTATCAGAAGTCTCTGCAGGATTTCCGGTGTCCTTCTCAGGGGAGGCATCAGGTACAGCTGATGAATCACTGCTTTGGACTTCTGTTTTCTGCTGTGGCTCCACTGGTTGGACATCACTCTTTTTAGACCCGGTGTCAGGTGGACACTGCTCAGGAGACTGATAGGTCACAAAGTTTTGGGTTTGTTGCTGTTTTGGTTGCACTTGAATTTGTGCTGTTTCTTGCTTCAGCACATTTGGTTGCTGCAATTGTTGCTGCTGCTGCTGTTGTTGTTGCTGCATTTGTTGCATTTGTTGTTGCCGCTCCTGAAGCTGTTGCTGGTGATACTGTTGCTGTATTTGCTGCATTTGTTGCTGTTGTTGCATTTGTTGCTGCTGGATTTGCTGCTGCTGTTGCTGCAAATGCTGCTGCTGCTGTTGCAACTGAAGTTGATGTTGCTGATGCAGCTGAGAGTGTTGCTGTTGTTGTTGTTGCTGCTGCTGCTGCTGTTGTTGCTGCTGCTGTTGTCGCTGCTGTTGCTGATGATGGTGCATTTGTTGCTGTTGCATCTGGTGTATCAGCTGCTGTTGCGTTTTAGGCTGCTCGCTGTAGGCAAGGCCTGGCATTCCCTTGTTGCCTGTAAAAACTGAGTAATAGCCAGATGGAAACTGTTGCTTGCTGGGCCTAAACGTTGTCTGAAAGGACTGAAGCATGGACCCCTGCAAAGCGTGAGGGGGCACATGAGGCTGACCCTGGAGCTCCACACCTTTGTGGCCATGCTGGTACGCTTGCAGTTGAGCCTGGTGCATTGCCGCTGCATGCTGCTCCCACTCAAGCCCCCTCCCCTGAGCTTGAGGCTGAGTGGCATCTCTGTAAACCTCAACAGGCCCTTGGAGTTGATTTTCTCCCATAGGCAGGGCTACACCTTCATGGACTCCTTTGTGGAACGCCATCTGACCCCGCACATTCACTCCACCCATGTAGGAGCCAAAGTTCTGCCCCCAAGCTGGCACGGGAGCTTCCTGAGACCAGCCGGGGGCCTGTATGGAGTCCTGGTGCATCCACTTTACTGGAGCAGCTTGTTGATAGTGCGATAGACTCTGGGGCCCTTTCTCAGGGTTATAAACACTAGAGCTGCTGGCGGAGTCACTGAGGCTCGACTCTAAAGCTGGAGGTCCCATACCATAGTAAACCTCACCTGAATGCTGCACAGGCTCTTTCATGACTGCAGTCCGATGCTTGCCGCTCTTGTCAGGATTAACTTGAGGAGGAAGACTCATAGTAATGTTATAAAAACGTTGGAGTCAGAGCTCTCAATCTTGATCTCTGGGCGTGCAAAACAGAGTTATCGCCTTCGTAGTGTGCGTTCACTGGCTGTTGCTGAAAATGTCTTTGTTTAATTGTGTATACAGAGGTATTTGGGAGGAAATATAAATCCCAAAGGAAAGTGCTGGGTGGGGGAGCATGCAAACCTCCTTTCTGCAATCAAATCTGAGGTTTGCTATCCATTCTTCTCATCCTCTTTATGGTGCCGGACCTTATGAAAGAAAGGAGGGGTTAGACTTTATTATTCTCTGAGCACAAGCATACAAAAGTTCCCAGTCGCCTTCCACTCGTCTATATAGCAAAGAGGAAATTGAGGCCTACACAAGCAAATAGCCCAGTGAGTGAAATGAAAATCAGTCAGAGAGAGCATGCCCGTTGAAGTGAGAGCTGGCAGAGCAAAAGTTATATTTCGATATATACGTCCAGGTGCGTGCAGAAAGGACGTTTCTAAAGGTGAAGTTTGAAGGCGGCTGCAGGGAGGCGCAGACTCTAGCTGCCATTTGGCATAACAAGAAATACAGGAAACGAAGGGGCTCGTGTAATCACCCGAACGATAGCCAGTGGTGTTATGTTTAAAATCAGTAATAAGGAAGCGTCTGAAAAGCTGAGTGATGTTAAGCAAGACAGCAGATTAGCAAGCATTAGTTAAACAGGGTGTATATACCTTATCAATGGTGCACAACGCTCTCCATGGCCAGCTCCATGGAGTCACTTTGGTTTCGATCAAAGTCGACTGCATGCAGCTCCATGAAGGGATTGTGCGCAACAAATGTCATAACTCTTGACAACTTTCCCTCGAGTTTCACGGCGCACAATATGGCGAACAGGCGAGTTTACAACCGCACAAAAACATAATCCAGAATCCGGAGTGGTAGGAAAAAGGCTCATTTACAGTGTAGTTACAATGTTGCACACTGCATCCGTAACACCACGCACTTCCAGGAAAACATGTCCACAACTTTCTCCCCGCAGTAAACTAAACCTGAGCCCAGACCACACATGAGACGGCGAGTGTGTGTGCGAAAACTCCGCGGTGCAGCTGTCTGCGCTGGTATTTCCGCACAGTTGAGTGTGGTGCTACCGAGCTGCGCGGACCTTGAAGTCGCTATTTCGGTTTATCCGGAGTAGGCTATATGAAGCGCTGCAAAACTGCGCAAACACGCAGAAAGTTGTGCACCCTCAAAGTGGTGCGCCTCACCCCAAAACAGCTCAACTCACATCCTGTTATCCAATCCGATAGTCTGGCCACTCCCATTAAGTGTATCCGTGTACGTTTGTTTTGCTGTCACGGTTGACCCGTAAAGCGGAGTCTCGTCAGCACGTCACACGGACACCGTTTACTGCTGAGACATGAGGTCATGTGGCCCTCCAGGCTTTGACATTTATCAAGAATCCCTATTATTCAACCAATAAAACTTTATTTATATTCTGTGCAAAGTACTTTGCGAGTGATTCACGAACGCACAGGACTGGGAAACTAACGCACACTAAGACACCAGAAAATATACAATTAAAACTAGATAAATGGTCAGTAATAGACAAATAATTAGATCTAGTTTAAAAGAGTCAGCTGAATGAGATAACAATAACAGAAAAGTAAATGGTCAAATAATGCAAGAAAATACAAGCATATACATACATGTACATATATAATACTGCACAAAATGACTGAACTGTATAAACTAACTGTATAAAACAGTATATACTGGATAAACAGATGGTTTGTATTCTACATTTTAAAATATTGATATTTAACATTTTGTAAACATTTCTATTAATTGGAATGCTTTTCATGCTAAATTCATTCAACCAGTCTATGCATTTCATCGGAAAATCTTTCATTGACTTTTAAAAGAGATGTATATGAGTTTCTCCATATAACATAAAGCTGAGTGCTCTTTACAGTGACAGCAATCAATTATGATGATAAAAAAACTCTTAAAATGTCTTTAATCATCTTCACATATATTATCCACANGGAATGCTTTTCATGCTAAATTCATTCAACCAGTCTATGCATTTCATCGGAAAATCTTTCATTCACTTTTAAAAGAGATGTATATGAGTTTCTCCATATAACATAAAGCTGAGTGCTCTTTACAGTGACAGCAATCAATTATGATGATAAAAAAAACTCTTAAAATGTCTTTAATCATCTTCACATATATTATCCACCCAAAATGGGATCTGTGAAAATACATGTCAGTAGTAGTAGTGACATTTTGCATGCACCATAGACATTTCATTAGTGAAACTTCCAAAAAAAAATCCCCCCTCAGAAGGTGTGCTTATGAAATACATTTGCTCATGAGTCATGTTCTTCACTGCCAGATGCACCCAACTGAAACTAACCAGTGTGGGTAATTCAAAGGACTTTATTCCCGAGTTGTGAAAGCAACATGCTTACGTTTACGGGGCAGAGTAATAAAGGTGTGTCGCTTCAGTCCTGTTTTATTATGCCTTTAATGTCCTTGCATATGTTTAAACTTTTACATAGCATTTTTAATTAAATAATTATTCAGTCAAAATATGCACTTTGCAGACTCATGTTTGACAAGCTATATGCAGGTTTTCACCATGCTATAATGTTACAGCATCATAACTGGCAAATAGAATATGAGTAACTGATTATAGCTGAATGTTGTATTGTAGTGCCAGATATGGCTATGGCAATACACATTATTCTTGAATCAGATTTTGTCATACATAGCATGGTAACTATTAGTTTGATACACACAGTTTGTGTCACACTATTGTGTGCAAGTCAATGAGTAGGAATGCAATTTGGCAATATTAGATTTCCTAGTCCTTGTTCTGTGTAAAATGTTATCTGTAAGCCAAGTTATCATCCTTTTAGTATGAAAGTACCTCCATATGTTATCCTTCCACTGCAGCTTAGCAAGAAAAGAGTCAGTTAATAATTCCATACTTAAAGGCATAACTGCAGAAGATACCCACTTGATTTACTAATTCAAACTGTTGAAACCATATATAAGCTTCATATAAACATTTAAATGCATATTTGCACTGAATGTAGACACACTAGATTTTGTCCCAATTACTTACGATACACAGAAAGTGCATTGGATTGGGATTATCTCACAGCCAGTATGAACAGGAGGAATGATTACAGCAGAAGGACATCAGAAAATGCAGATATTACAATGACTGGTTGTCTGCTGCTCTTGCTGTAAACAGTTCTTGTAAACAGTTCTTGTAAACCTAGTCTTGTACTGAACTGGACATCACAGACATACTACTGAATATCTCTGGTAAGTATTTGTCTGTACCAGATTTCTCTGCTGCACTCAAATCATGATCATGACTGATCTGGTTGATGACCCTAAATATCATGATGCAGTGTTCTTCCCCTTACTGAGAGCCTGTCAGATCCCCCCTGTGCTTGATTTTGTATATTTCTGTGTGACTGTGTGTAGTGTGGCACAGAGCAAATGAATGCAAGTGCAGACATGTACAATGGTGAGGAGACAGGGATATGATAGAAACAAGCTTGTAAAGACTGGTGAAGCTTGGATTGGTAGTTAGGAAATGGGGCTTGGGCATGTAGCTGGGAACCAGGAAGTCAGGCATGACCAGATGACCAGATGCAGAGCCTCTCATGACCTGGAAGCTCATGACATAGGCAAGACCACTTTGGAGACCATAAGATGTTGGCTGAACCTCTGTGGAGGTCAAGAAGATGCCAGAAGAGATAGGCAGAACTACTCAAGACGCCACTCAGTACAGCAGCTGGAATGAGTCTGGAGGCTGGGAAACTGAAAGGTGAGCCAGTGCAGTCAGGGCAACTAGAAGCTGTTTAAACACAGTCACAGGGCACTGCTAGGCATCAGTAGTGGTTCTGTGGCGCGGAGCCTGTGATGTTGGGAGCCATGTGGACCATGGCTCATTTGGGGATCTAATGGTATCTCATGAAAATGGCAAGGTGAGTCCTTTCAAAGGGTGACTGCTGGATATCAGGGTGACTTTTCCATTCTCCTTGGGTTCAGGGAATGCAGGATCAGAACAGGCAGGTTCAGGCAAGGTCATGAACCTGAGTCTAAAGCAGGCTGGTTTCGAATAGGGTGCAAGCTGAAGGCTAGCAGGCTGGAGCGTAGGCCGAAATGCTGGGTTGAGTGCAGAATGTTATGTTCAATAAAATGCAGGCCAAAGTGTAGAGGAGGCTAATA
>JANJYQ010034288.1:20056-31299 GCA_024605255.1 Rastrelliger kanagurta | reverse complement strand
CCAAAAAAAGTAAATGTGACATTTGCTTTCTCTTTGTTGCGTTGACATTTTTAAGTTGCAGTTTAACATCTAACTGCACACATTATAGAATTTACTGCAAATATAGGATGTAGTATATTAATTCATTCTATGCAATACTGATTAATGGACAAAATTCAAGGATGAGTTTCAGACATGGCAAATGACACTGACCCTTACTTACGAGAAGTCACACTACTTCCTGCTTTAGCACTCTATGATGTCAATGAAGATAAATCACAAATGTTTCACGCAAACGTCATTTCAAAGAGTCAAGCAATGTGAACATGTCTTTGGGTAAGGTGTCACTTTGTAAACAGTTAACCTGCGTCCTCTGTGAATCATGTACACTAAGGATACACTGTTGTTGAGTCTTTCAAATGTCATTTTCTAAAGCTTTGAGCACCACAAACACAAGTCCAGTCACCTCCATTGTTTTCAGCGAGCAGGTAGAAATCTTGGGAGACACATATATCATACACAAGATCAGAACAATAAATCAAAAAACACATGGATGCAAAATTAGATGAATATGCATGATTGTAGTGAGCAGAACCTTGAAGAAGACTAAGGTAGGTATGATTTTATTGATTCCTCTAGGGGGAAATTCAAAATTGACGTAATGGCACTTTCCAAAATATAATAAAATGAAAAAATTTAATATGTCAAAATGATAAACCATAAAATAAAGTAAAATAAGTAAAAGTTTTATCTGTAGTTATTGAAAAAACTGAAGAAAAAAAAATTTCCCCAAGATTAATCAAACAGAAGGATTAATCATTAATGAATGACTGATGGGGAATTCATGGACGTGAATTAGTAAGTAATGTAAGGTTTTAATTAACAGCTTAAAACCAATGCTTTTAATGGTCACATATAAGGATTCCTTGTTTCCTGAGTCTTAGAAATGTATTCTGCATTATGAAATATCACAGCGGGCTACGCGTAAGCCGACATAAATCTGCA
The DNA here is from genome assembly GCA_024605255.1 of Rastrelliger kanagurta. Taxonomy (NCBI): domain Eukaryota; kingdom Metazoa; phylum Chordata; class Actinopteri; order Scombriformes; family Scombridae; genus Rastrelliger; species Rastrelliger kanagurta. The sequence goes on along the minus strand of JANJYQ010034288.1, from coordinate 30,315 downwards.
TGTTTCATACTTTTGCCGCCGTCGTTCCGTGGCGGTCTTTAGAGTTATTCTACTTACTATACCTGAGCGTGTGTCGCGTTTGATGAAATTATAATACTTGTGCACCCCTGAATCTCCTCACGAAGAAGGAGTGCCAGGTGTTTCGCAGACAGTGTGATTTGTCATCTGCTGTGTTCTGCTTGGCGTGTAAGGCCACTATATCATAAGAAGAAAGGGAAAAAAAAGAGAGAGGGAGAAAGAAAAAGTCCCACGGTTTCCATTGCAGGCGCTTGTGTCACGCTCATCACGTTTGACAGCTGTTCAAACTTCAACGCATCTGCTTATTTGGAGGAAAAATTCTGCTGCTATCATTAGCACATTCACAACATTGCCATATTGCCCCCCCTCCCCCCTTCTCTTTTTTTTCTTTTTTTTTTTTTTGCATCTGTTCTCAGAAGTAAACTGTAACTGATGGTATTATCTAAAGCCATGATTCAATAATCTGGCTAATCCTTTGGGACTTCTTAGAACTGGATGTTGTAGGACTTGAACACTTGCTGTGCTCTTGGAAAAGTAAGGAGCCTTAGAGTCAAGATTTGAAATTATGGTGCGCGGGATAAAAACTATTTTTGGGATTAGGAAATATTTCATTTGGGGGGGAAAAAATTAATGAACATGCTCTTGCGGAAAATGGAAGGGGGCGGAAACTTGAATGCCAGCGTACAGATGCTGCATACAATATGAAAACTATGACTGATTTAAGAGTTGAAATAGGCGCTTTTATCTAAAAACTTCACATGACTGCCATTAAGCACAAACAGTAGTGTGACAGCGATTTGAAATGCATGCTTGTTTGGGGTAGTGGTGGTGGGGGTGTACGCTGGATTGGATGGCTTCGTTTTATTTGGAGTGGGTCTATGTTTAGACTGGACAAACACTAAGGTCATAAGAAGCTTTGGGGAGGGGAAAAAACACACATACACACCAACACCACCACCACCACCTCCTACCCCTCCATCCCTTATTCCTTCACACTTTCCTGCAAACCCTGCCATTTCAGAGATTTATAAATAGTATTAAGCCTGTTCTTGGCTCTCTTGTTGTTATGGGCCGCACAGTTTGAGTGGCGCTTGTCACACACAATTTCTATCATACTTTTATAGGGAAAAAAAAGAAGCTGCTCACTGAGGAGAAGAAAAATCCTTTTGAGGAGGCAAAGTCTTAGTTGGGGAGAAAATAAAAATTGGAAACAACAAACGCTGATCTATTTCGGCGAGTGCAATAATTGTAAAAAGCATTAATATTCCAATGTTGCTGAAGGTCTCAGGTAAACACTTTGACCTCAAGCAAATGATACCAAGTGTTAAGACATGCGAGTAGCGCTGCTTGATAACCTGCAGTCATTCCATGCTAGTTGATATTCCTTTACATCTTATGGTTTATGCATTTGCAGATGGTTGGTCCCATGAGGATGAAAAAAAAAAAAAAAAAAAAAACAAGTTTCATAGATTATATAAACTAACCTATGGCATGCATACATACATCATTAGCCGCAAGTCACTCTAAATCACTTTCACTTTTCACCCCTAACTGTGCTGGAATGCAAAAACGGAATCAAAGCCGACGTCTGACGTATCAATAAATCATCCCGGCTAGACACGTCGTGCGCCTAATTGCCAGAGAGGTAAAACAAATCCTAAACAAAGCTGTAATGTATATTTCAGTGTTATTCTGGAGGAGTTTAGGTAGAAGAATTGATGCACAAAATCTGACAGATGTCAGGGAATGGCAGCGTAAAAAAAAAAGCTGGCAAATTCCTTTTTCGGCTTTAGAGCTAGGGAGAGATAAATGATGTAATTGGCAGAAAATGTCTGGAGTCTGAAGCTTTGTGTTTTGCAAAAGCTCACTATTCATTCTGACAAGAGGAGTAAAATTGATACACATACTGCAATAACTAAGAAATAGCCCTGATGCTTGGGAAGATTGCATAAAACTCTGCTCATGAAGCTTTTTTTTGCCCCCAGGTCCAGGAGCTGCCCTGAGATGTACGACACACTAAAAGGCACCTACATCTGCTTTGTACTTCTCAACTTTCTTTCCCACTTACTATAAAAGCTATAAGCCATTTTATTTATTATTATTTTCAGAGGTTTGACATGATCATAAGGGAGATATTTCAAGCAGCGGGACGTGTTTTGTTTTCCGCGTAATTGTTTTTAATGAGTTTGAAGCGCGGCGTGCTGGGTTTTTTGCGCCACAGGCACCGTTCGTTTACCTGCTCCTGGCACTTTTGAGGAAGCGCCTGGTATACTTGTAGCTGCAAATGATCCAATTCGCGAGATGCTCCGAGCAAAGGCGAAAAAAAAAAAAAAGAAAAAATGCCGAAAAGTTACTGTCATTATTTTCCCATCTTGTCAAATCGAGATGAAAACAATACAGGGGCTTTTTCTTCTGATTGTAAACAAGAGAAAACTGAGGAATAATTGGTTACTTCACCCAAAAAAAAAAAAAAACAGTATCGAGTGCAGGTCGTCGTTGCTGAAATTGAAGTTTTATCTGCTCTGTTACAGTTGATAAAGAACAGTGTTTGTCGCTGCGTATGCTTTGGTTTGTCATGTGTGATCAGGTACAAAACCAACACTGAACATATTTATATGGGTTTGAAGTTTGTAAATGTGCTGCACTTTGGGCTACACCACAATCAGTCATGTAGCATGTATTGATATCTAAAGATACCTCTGTGACATTGTAATTGGGGTGTGGTCCGCTCTCAAAATTTTCCATATTCCAAAGTTTCAGATTGATTCCACTAACACTCAAAATCAACAAGTTTAGATTAACTTCGATCGTCTTCTGTTTTTCTATGCTTTTCTGTGTCTCTCTACGTAGATATTCAGTGTGCTTCTACATTGATATTTGTCACTTGCTACTTTTATGCAAAGCAAGGCAAAGACAATCAAAGATTAGAGGTCAGTGAGTCCAAAAAAAAAAAAAAAAAGACATGGCATAAAAATTGTCAAGTAGCTGACCAGCTATAAGTGATCTGTGTAGCTATAGAAATACGTATCTATAAAGTGCAACAAAGGTTAAGAGGCTCGAGTGATGAGGTGTTGACATAAGAGCTGAGTTTCCAGGCGTTTCTTCAATGCACTAAAGGAGTCTGTATGGAGCTGGGTAGATCGTTCCATCGTCAAGTAACTACAAATGAGTCTGGACACGAGAGATATAAGACGATAAGAGAAATGTGATATCTGTTTCCACTTGAAATCAGAACATCCTTCAAGCTATCAAGACAATAAACAACAACAAATCCTTGACAGTTTTCTGTACTGTTGCAAGCAAGATTGACTGATATTCATCATCTATTTTTCATGCGAGGTCGACTTTAAACGTGCGGGATATGGATTCAGTGACAAGAATGTGTAATTTTTTTTTTTTTTTTTTAAATTGCTCTTCGTATGAAATGTCTTGAAACTTCTCGGCCAGTGATTGATGTTTCTACTCTTCCTCCCATTGTCGGTGTTCAACAGGCAGCGACAAAACAATGGCTCTGGCAACTAAAACTATTTGCAGCCATGTTGGACCGGGTCTTCTTCCTACTGTGTCAAAACAAGAGTGGAAAAATATATATATAAAAAAAATAATAATATCTTGACAAGGGCAGACTGCCCACACAGCCTCAAGACAAAGAAAGAAAGAAAAAAAACACAAGAAGAATAGGAAAGAAAAAAACTCATCTTCACCTCCCACCAACCCCTTAGAGTATGACCCCCCCCCCTAACTGCACCTCCACCCCTCCCTTTCCATTTGGATCACTTGCTCCTTGTTAAAAGGACCCAGCCCTGGACGGAGCGGGGGTGGTGATACCCCCTAATGAAGATGAATATTCAGCTGCTTTAGAAAGGCTCCTGGAAGGCTGCCCGGCCCGCACTCGTTGTTCCAGTCAAATTGGCGGCGCGGCGAGGGTAGAGGGAGGGAGCGGAGAGGAGAGGGGAGGGGGGAGAAAAAGGGGGGTACTCCACGCGCTGGGATGAAGTGGGGAAGTTGGGTGGCAAAGGAGAGAGGGAAGGGGTGGGCGGTGGAGATGATTGGGGTAGCAGACAAGCAGGCAGAGAGATAGGTATGAGTGTGTAAGCAGAAAATGATGTGTGTTTGCATACACACATATGTAGAAACGAGCATGGATTCAGCTGCAGACTTATTGTGGAACATAGAAGTAGACAACAAGTAATTCGTCATTATAGCTGTTAAATTAAGAAAATGACTTCTTTTGAGGGGCTATATTGTAGACGTTGTGCAGTGAGAGCTCTTCAGATAATAGCGTATTTAACAGTGAAGATGTATTACAAACAAAAATGACAAGTCAGGTCAGTTTTTGTGCCGTCAACTAATTTCTTGTTTGCAGTAATGGACACAGGGATATTTAATGATGTAAAGGAGCATGACTGAGTGGTCGGGGTCTTTTTTCTCGGTAGCAGTGTAGACAGTGAGCTTCAGGGCAGTTGCATTATGGTAAATTGGACCACACAATCAAGTCTAAAAGGCTTGATAACTTACTGTACATAACACACTACTTCATCAAATATTCTTTAAACAAAGAATGATCTATATTTTTTCTATTTATGATAGTGCAAACATTCATCTGTGTAGTGTACTGTATTCGTCATGCTTTAAATTTCGTTTTCATGCAGAGCACAGAGAAAATACGATTCCCTCCTCTGTTTCGCATCTAAAACAAACAATGAGACACCAGCAAATAAAGAGCACGGTTAATAAAATAAATGATTAAAAAAATAATGCATTCGAAATTACTACATACAAATGAACAAAAAGGGTACATTGTACCTTCTAATACAACTCTTCTGAAATTGTCTGTTGCTTTTTTTTCCCCCCACACCTAATAATTATTTCACAAAAAGTCATATTTTTGCTGGCACCTGTGCGATCATGTGGTTGGAGTGCATTATTTATACAGTAGATGGTTAATTATAGTGCAGAAAATCTGGTTAAATTCAAAAATACCTGTTTTCATAGTGGCATAATCAGCAGTTTATGAAATAGTCTCTCTATTTTATCTATTTTTTCTTACTGGAAATTCACCTGACTTTGTTGTATATGGACTATGATAAGGTGGGAAACTGACTTTTAAAGGAGATCCTAAAACAGATAAAAGGTCATTATGAACTAATCTGATTCTTTCCAGCAAAAAAAAAAAGAAGCTATTTATCTTAAGTTAAAAAAAACCTTTAAATATGTATAAATGGATGCTGCTAATGCTGTGTTTATGTGTTAAAAAGCCTGAACGCTGCGCCACGTGTTGTCACGGTTCAAGCTACCTTTGGCCGAGGCTGCCAATGCTCTCCTAGTTGCCAGGTGGAGAGGGGAGATGGGGAAGGAGCCGGCGGTCATTAGCTGGTGTTGGCCATCGCCAGTGTTAAAAAAAAAAAAAGCAGAAGAGGGAATGTGGGGCAGCTCTGCCTCCCCCCGTTTGAAGTGCAGGACAGCTTGTTTGTGAAGTGCAGGCCGAGCGCTTTGGCTTTCATGTCCTGCTCCCGTGTGTGACCTGAGGAGACCTGGACTTCATAAACCATATTGACTATATCGCCTTGGAAAAGAAAAAAAAAAGAAATAAATAAACTGGCACATTCTATTCTGGCACTTATGGGGGGTGGGAGACGGAAGCCCGAAGCTTTATGAAGTGCAATGAATGAGAAGGGAGCGCAGGGAGTTTTCGAGACGAGTCCTTGACGTGACTCACAAACATTAAAAGGTTTGATGGTGTTGACTCATTACCTGAGTAATAAATAAGAGGTCTAAAAAGGGGGAATGATGTGACAGTTCATTTCAGGCTGCATAACAATACTCAGTCTGTGTTCATTTGTTCATGATTCTCCTAAGGATCCTGTCGCACACCATCAGCGTTCAACTCTGTTATCCCTTTAAAAAATGATTGTTCTGATGATTTAAAAGATGATGATTGAAGATGACTTAAAAAATAATTTTAAAAAAAAGTGAAAGCATGAAATTCCGAGTCTTGCTGCCACCTTCTCTAAAAGTTCAAATTCTGTACTCTTAACGGGTTTTTTTTTTTTTTTCTTGACACAACTGCTGATCCAAGCTCTTGGGGATGAGGGGGGCATGAGAGACTTAGACGTTTTTTTGTCGCCTCTGCATTTCTCGAGAGGGAATTGGCAGATTATTTGGTCAACCTCGATCAGTTCCACCGCAGCTTAAGGAGAGGAGGGGGGGGCTACATGCTCGCTGACTAATATTGCCCGGAAATCCATCAAAGTCAGAGGGCTTGTCCCCCCATACCACCGCCAACCACCCTTTTAAAACTCGTATGTTCCAATCAAGCGCTCGGCGAGTCAAAGTCGTCACAAACAGAGGCTGCACTCTCCTTCCTGCCGCAACTGACACTGACAGATCCAGATGAAAATAAATTATGCTGTCTCCAAGCATGAAAGTACCTACTGTAACGTCCAATGAGACGACACTTAACTTTAATCTTCAAAGCACTCGTATAACGTAATACAGTTTTCTTTGCTGGTTTAATACCCCCCCCTTAAAAAAGTTAAGATGCTTTTCACACTGCTAAGAGTTTTGATGTGGGACATGAAAATTACTTTTTTCTGTCACTGAGTTTGATTGTTATACATCACAGGTTGTGTAAGAGTGCAGTGACGTCCCCCAAAACTGTAGGTTAAATACAGGGCAGTGATATGGAAACACAGTAACTCAGGAGATACACTGATGTTCATGTCAGTAGGGAGAGGTGTCAGATATCAACTGCTAATAAATACCAGCTGATGCCTCAGTTGTATCAATTTGATTAATGGCATCATAGAGCTATATAGCCTCTAGAGGTGGCAGCTATGCTCTAAATGAACTGGTTCCTATGACGTTCACGTCTATGTTCACAATGATTCCAAATGGCCATGCTGAGTAATGAGGGACAACACATGAGAATTGCTCAAATATGTATAATATATGAGCTTGAACTGAACAAGCATGAAGAAATTACACTGAATTCTAAAGTAGTATGTAAAATAAAAATAATGTAACTAGATTATAAATAGGTAAATGACAAGGAATTTTTAATTTCTTAATTTTAAGTACATTTTTTGTCATTATCAAGCCCTCAAATCTAACTGCTCTAAGAGTCTCAAATCTGACTTTTGGCCCAATTCATGCTGGGGGTGTGTGATCTACAGGGAGGTGGGTTTTGCATCATGACACTACAGAACAAAGATTTAAGAATTTGATTGGCATCAGTGTACTGGATGCCAAAGTTGCCTTCATCAGTCTGTTTTAGACTTGGCACAAGCACAGTTGAATGTCCCATCTTCTTACATGTATGTGAATGCAGCATCCAATCCACATAAATAGACATTATCAGTAAAAAAGAACAAAAGGGGAAAATTAATAAAGTTGTGAATGTATTTCTCTTTTTTCTTTTTTTTTTGTTGGTGAACGCGGATGTATTTAGTATGGTTGATTAATAGAAACACGTAAAAAATATTTAAATTAGCAAAACAGATAATGAAATGCAAAAAGCAAATGAATAACAATCTGATATGCGAAAGCTCATAGTTTGAGTAGGTTGTTATTGTCAAGATCAACACTTCAGATTTGCGCTTTTCGCTTAAAATGTTGTCCTTCAAATTGCCTCGCATTTGTCTCAATAACAACCACACTCACTTTTTTTTTTTGTTATGAGGAGTGGAAGTAACAAAAAACTAATTGATAAAAACGGAGGTCATGGAAATGCATGTGAATTGACAAATAGAGGGATAAAAATGAATGAGATGAAAAATCGAGTGACAAATTATCAAGTGATTTGATTCATTTAAAAGCCGATTTGATTAAAGCAGTGATGTGATGAAAAACGGGAGCCATGGTTCATAAATTTCCCCTGTTGTGCATTCATCATCATCATCATGCCTTTAGTTTCTATATGTAAGCTCAAGAGAGGGTCAAGACCTGGAGGTTGAGAGACAAGAATAGCGCATCAGTTACATAGTGGTAGTGGTTTCTGATTGATATTTGGGGGGCGGAAATAACACAAAAATGACTTGCTGTAAATGATAAAGGCAAGTGAGGGATTGTGAATGATAAACACAGTCTAATTTAATTATCAGAGTAACACTGTTCCAAATCAAACGTAAATCAAATTTATCAAATCAACTGATAACTCATACTCTTACGTACATTTCATCACTTTGTTTTAACTCGTGTATTTTCATCGCATGCATTCAGTTACTTTTTTGTTTCATCAAATCACAATAGCTTTAATCAAAATAGCTTTAAATTAATCAAGGGAGATGGAGGGGATGGAACTGGAGAGTGGGCCCTACACTCATGTAAAAAAAAACAGACTACTAATACGGGTCAGGGCAGAGTTATTTACCTTTAATTCCATATAAGCGGCGCCACTCGCTACTGCAGTCTCAGACAATGTGACATGAATAGCCTCCTTATACGGACGTGACAGTGTTGATAATAACGTTATTGTACGATAAGTTGCTAAGATAATTATTGTGACAGGCCTACTTCTACCCCCACATAACTTTTAGACAAGTCTCTCCAGGAAAGCAATCACGGTGGTAGAAAGGAAAATGAAAAAAAAGAGGGAGAGAGAGAGAGAGAGAGAGAGAGAGAGAGAGAGAGAGAGAGAGAGAGTTAAAATCCTACAGTTTGTCACTTCCACACACCTGGACCATCACTTTGTGAAACAAGCCTAACTCTTCGATTGCTGGTTTGGGAAGTTACTAGATGTGTACTATGAAGATTTAACACAATGTGATGTGATTCAAATATCCTCATATTAGGACAATTCCTGACAACAGCTGGAACAAAGCTGGAGAAAACAAACTGTAGACAATATAGAACCTGGAAACAACTGACAAGAAACACTTTCATTAGTTAATAAACCTTGAACTTTGGTCTGACTTGTAAAGGCAATGCTCAGTTGTATTTACACCTCTCTCTCTCTCTCTGAGACATTAGCTTTAGCATAGCATCAAGGCTTGAAAAACAGATGGAAACAGCTAATAGCTTTTGTCTGAATAGAGCAAAACACCTAATGTCTACCCGCACCTCTAAAGCCCCCTCCACCCCCAATTAATATTTCATACCTTTGTTCTTCTTTAATCTGTACAAAGCCTCTACCTCTGTCAGTTTTGTAGTAATTTTTGTTGAAATACAATAAGAATGTTTTAGAAATATTATTGTTCTCTCTCTCTCTCTCTAACAAGCGCAGAAAGTAAGTTCACAGGACTTTCAGATGAGCTCTAGCTTTAATTTGACATAGCCTATGGTTAAAATAAAGTTGGAATGAATTGTAATAGGATGATTTTTCTTTTTTACTACTGAGATACAAATAAGTTTGAAAAAGAAATGTTGAGTCAAGGTACAGTAGAACAGCTTTGCCATGTAGTCGCACACACTGTACAAACTATCCCCTCCTTACTTAAAGCCATTACTATATCTATGCTTCACTTTTGCTGGGCCAACCTACACATGAGAAAACACACGCACACACAATTTTAGACATTCCTTTTGGTCCTAGTCTGCAACACGTGACACGAAAGCGGTTATTCGGCACAGGTCCCACGGGTTGCCTGTCTGCTCGTTTGTTAATGACAAGCATTTGGGGGTAACCATCGATTTCCTGTGGCACTAATTAAGAGTAGACTCATTAAAACGTTTGCAATGCATCCTGTGTTAACTGTGAAGGTTGAAGTTTTTTTTCTTTCTTTCTCTCTCTCTTTCTATCTTTTCATTCCTGCTTTTATCGTCATTTGTCTTTTCTCTTGTCGACGCGAGCGCAAGTACGTCTTCGGAGAGGCTGATCACAGAGAATATCAGGGCTGAGATGAGACGATCCTCGCGGTCTAGTCGGAAAAACAGCTAAAGTAAACGTAGAGGCGGCGGATGTATAAAGAGGTTGGTAATATGTTTCGAACAATGATAAAGTGCTCTTGCCTTTTTTTGCCTTAAGGCTAAGTTTGTTCATTAAACGTGGAACAATGTTAGTAAACAGAGTTAATTTTATAACCCCTTCTTTTTTTCTTTTTAAACCGTGAGTGTTCATACACCTGAGGGCCATGGGTCTAATATGACTGAGAGACAACAACAACTCTTGGCTCTTACTCCGACTAAACTGACTAACACTGGGAAGTTCTGGAGCAGACATTCACATCCATTTAGAGTGCAATCTGTATTAAAAGCCCAGTACTTCTTATTCCGCAGCAGCCATATTGATCTGTCCAACTGTC
>JANJYQ010034288.1:162-16202 GCA_024605255.1 Rastrelliger kanagurta | reverse complement strand
ACCCATTCAGGTTACTGGAGGTTTAGACAAGTCACCATGTGCAGTACACATCCATACATGCACGTCATTTATTTATTCTACATGAATGGAGTCTCTGAATTCACAGTAGAGTAGGATCAGCACTATGTATTAAAATGATAGTGTCCTGCTGTTTAAAACATGACATAGCTCTTTTTATTAAACATAAATTATAAATCATATTTAAAATATTATAAAAATCGTTAAATCTGCAACTTGATGCAACCTCAGTGGGAACAAATCAGTCACTGGAGGGAATGTAGTATTTGAGATGTTGCAGGATTTATTTTATTTTATTCTTTGTTTGTTGATATCTTTTTAAGGCTTTATTGACAATACAGAAAACAGAGAATAACATCAGGCTCTGAGAAGTGCTCTATTTCAGGAACCTCAAGAGTAGAGAAATAACACATGCTGAGACAAAGAATAAACAGAGGTTCTTATGAATTTGCTTGCCTTCTCTTCCATTACCATTGTAGTATTCAGACAACAGCATTAATTAGAATTCATGTCCTATGACTCCTTTCCCTCAAAGTATCCTTTTCCCCAAGTCATCTGCCCTAGCATTGTGATCCTCAGCTAGTCCGCCTTGCTGCAAATCCTGCTCCATTTCCCATGCAGGTGTTGGACTCGCCATGTGAATGGCAGCATGAATGCTAATAGGCCGTTGTAATAAGGTCTTTGAAGTATGCAATACACTGTTGCAGAATCATAATGTGAAAATCCCCCTTTGAATCAGGAGACTCGGCCCTGCTTGACACTAGCAGGGCCCTACCACTCCACATCCCCGCCCCCTCCCTGCCCCTCCCCAAAGCCCCCAGTCTCCTCCATCTTCCCAACATCTTCTAATATTCACTTCTGGCAGAAAGACTTGTCTTGCTCTGATAGGTCTTAGATGACAAGCAGGGTTTCCAAATACCAACATGTGGGATGTAGCGATCCGTGGGAAAAAAGTGAGGGAGTGGACCCAACAGGGAGGGGCTGGATTATTGGTTTAGCAAAATGGTGCGGGTTTAAAAAGGGGAGTAAGGCAAGTTGGGGTTGGTCGGAGAGTGGGAGGAGGGCAGCTAAGGTGCATTGCAGCGCTAATGTTCCAGTTAAGGATGCTTTTTTTCTAATCAATTTCCATTATGGCAGAGTCAGAGAACCTTTCATCAGTTCAACTATAGTGAATAGTGAATGTCATTTTTATTCATTTGAACTGAATTTGACTAAAGAAACAAACAAAATTTGTATTAAAGACACTGACCGGGCATCAACAAGGTGAGGCACTGCATCTATTTTGCTTGTATTTCATGTATACCTTTGAATCTCAGGAAATACATCTGATGTTGTGCGTGGTGTAAAGTTGGGATTGCCAAGACCAAAACAACCGAATGTTTTCCTCATTTTGGCAAAAGGAAATCATTGAGGGACATAAAGGAATTATCTCAGGGTTCTTTTCTGAACAAAACTAATCAAATAAAAGACTGCCAGGAAGTTTTTTGCGCTTATCGACCTGCATTGCATTTGACCAGAGCAAAGTTTCAGGCCCAAAACATGCATCACTATGGGGCAGTGTGAAACACGCTTACAAAACTTGCTCTTTTAATGACTTATACTGCTCAAAATAGTACCATGCACCTTCAGTAGCATGACTAAGTTCTCTACACATAAAACCAAGCATCAACAACTTATTTGACATACCAGGAGATTATTAAAAATTCAGAAGACTTTCTAATGGTCATTCTAGCTCCTCTCATACGAAAGTCCATAAAAGTCAATCACCAAATACAATCCAAAAGGAAAGAGCAAGGTTGAAGCTTGTTGTTTGTGGCAGTTTCGTCCAATATAAGTTACTATTATTTCCAACCACGTATTGATGTTTTCAATACCACCTATTGAAAACATCCCATGAACTCTGAATTTGCCACTTTCTCCTTTGTTCTGAAAAGACAGATAGCAATTGTTGTGGTAGGATTAGTGGCAAAGCACAGTAAAAGGAACCAAAATGGGTCTGGATAGTAGAAGAAAACCAATTCAAAATCACAGTGGTGTTAAGTCCAGAACTGGATCATGACCTTGCTAAGTATGTTCTACAGTTCACTCAATTAAACAATGATTGCAAATAGTTGGTTTTTTTTTTTCAAAAATACTGTATGTTATTTTTTACTAATATTTGTGTTTCTAGATTTTCTCGTACAAACTAAAAACTTTCATAGGTTAAATATCATCAGTTCAGAGTGTTAGATGTCCAGATGTGGCAGGACAGGCCAAAAGGCAAAGATGCTGTAGATAGCACAGTTTACATCCAAAAAGTTATGAGTCAAAACCCACAATGGTTCAAATTTTAACAGTAAATGCTTGAGAAGGCACCTAAACATAGATAGATACTTGTACATGCTATTCAACTAAAGCAGAAGTGTAAATGCACAATGTAGAATAATTCATGGCTACATATCATGAGCAGCATTTCTGTTCCTAGTTGCTGTATAAGATGCCAAGACAGAGACATCATTGTCAAGACTCTTCACCACACTGATTTGATTTAGAGTCCCCCACTGCTCAAACATGAATTTTCTTCTTGTTGATGTTTGAGCTTTGACGCATTGTTTGAGTTTGACACCCCAAGGTTGTTTCTTCATTCATCTGCTGAAGGGGAAAAGTTTCTCTGTGCTCGCCTTAAATCAGAGATGAAGACATGTATTTGAAACTGATGTGGTCCGGTATGTAAAATACAGTGTGCACATAATGCTAAGAAGTGGCATCTTGCAATCAGCAGTTAAACTTTTTATTTAAAATACGTACATATTGAGATTCTGGATTATTTAGTGAAAGAGATTAGATTAAAAATTGGTGCTTATTTATGCATTTAGTTCAAAACTGAAAATTTACGTTGTATACAAAGTGTCAGTAGGGATCTTTAGAAAGTATTTTTAAAGTATACCATAGTCATAGTCACTCTTAGTTTCTCCATCTTAAATACAGTACTGACTATTGTTTAACACAAAGTGATAAAACACATTGTCAGAATTTGGATGTATGGCGTAGTACCCCGAATGAGTCAAGGTATACTTTAAAAATATTTTATTCAGTGTCAAAATAGTGCTAGGCAATGTTCTCTTTTTTGTATACTTCAGAGTGTCCTCTACCCCAAAAAAACATAGTTAGAATCTGGCAGATCTGGTGTCACATGCAATGAAACTCTTATTCACTTACATATATAGAGTGAAATACCTTTAAAATCACACTGAATTGAGTCCATTTACTGACTTTTACTTGCATGCAAATTAAACACATTGCCTAGTAATTGTTTCAGCGTATGGGGGCAAGATCAGTTCACAGAGTACTACATAAGACAATAGTTGTAAATACAAAGTGAATTGGAACACTCGCCATATGGATCTTTATACTTACACTAAATTTGCTCACTCAGCAAGTGGATTTCATGCGTTCGTTTAATCTACTTGAATTCTCGTTCTTTTTTGATACGAGAGAGCTCAGTGCAGCTTCGCAGAGTTTACTTTGTAGACCGAGAACACGAAGAATAAGTCAATAGGAGTGAAGATAATTTTATTTCTTCTCTACCCAGGAAATAATTACTCGAGACTGAGTGAGTACTGATACAAAAAAGTTGCTGTGTTCCTTTGTCCTCATCATCCGTTATGTTACATCTATGAAACACTATTTTTTCCCCCTAAAATGTCTTTTTGACAAGCTCTCAGAAAAGTCCTCCATGTATTGTGTGTATGTAGGAGGAAAGGGGAATAACAGCAGCTCAGATGGGTTTCTGTATTAGACAGAAAAGAACTACTGTAATGTGCCAATGTCTAAATGTTGTACTGATGAAAAAAAATAAATATACTTTTTTTTCAGGTTTGGATTTTTCTTTCTAAAACTTCTAAGCCTTGTCGTCTCATACATTCACTCCCATTCATCTCCTCTGTTGCTTTGTCACTTGCACCGCTGTCAATCACCTGGTTTCGTGCTTATATATAAAAGCGGCTGTGTTATGAAGTGCTTTTATTTGCCGTTGAACTTGACCTGCGATAAAGCCTTGACAGAGAACGTGTTAATGATGAAGCCGTCGCTGACTGATGTGCAGACGTGCGCGGAGTGGGAAGGAAGGGGGAGTTGCGAGAGGTTGACCTTTGTCAACTAAGTGTGTCGCGGGGGCCTCCGGTTATCCTCCTCCTTGATGGGTGGCTGAATATCGGCCTTATCGACGCCATCGCTGAAATAATTACACTTGTCATCGTGGCCGTCGTGTGTCATCCTGTGTCTTGTTTCTTTTACTTTTCTCCACTTCTATTCTTTCTCCCTTCTCCTGCTTTTGTGATTGGATGACTCATTCCCTTCTCTGCATCTTCCCCATTGAGTCCTCTTTTTGGAGCCTGTCTATTCCTTCTTTTTTATCTTTCCAAACAGGTGATTCGCACAGTCTCTGCATCTCTTGCCTTCGCTCTCCTTGCTATCTCTCAGTCGTTCTCATTACAAAAAGGTGATCACCCATTGAGCTCATCAACCCGGAGTGAACTCCCCGCAACCGCAGACTGATGAAGGAGGAGGGGGGTGGGGGGTTGCTGGTGCCGCTGCTGTCGCCACGCTGACAGCTTCTTCTGAGGAGAAACATATTAATGGCTCTGCTTTCCAACTAAAATGCTACGAGGCGGACCCACCCCTTCCCGCCCGCTCTGCCGATTCCGTGGCGCTCTTCGCTGGTATTTCTTAAATGCCAACGTCAGTCATGAATAGGTCAGGACAACAAGCACTTAAATAAGGCTTTGTCACTGATTAATGAGAGGTGGAGAGGACCGGGGAAGGCCTCTGACTGCCTTGCGCAGATAAAACAATGAATGTTTTGTAAATAGCCACGGGTGCTTCTCTCCATATCCGTCTCTCTCTCTCTCTCTCCCTCTCTCTTGTGTTCTCTCCGTTTTCCCCCCAGTGGAGAGAAAACATTGCCGTCAGAAAACTGACAGCTGCTCTGGGGATCGGAGAAAACACATGTTCCCAGCCACAGGACTTGTGGGGGGAAATCCAATCAGATCCCAGTGAGCCTACGGTGGCTCAATTTGCAAAGCCAACAGGCCTTTTACCAGTATTGTTGTAATGGTATTAACAGGTTGGATCCAAGCCAAGGAGCACTATGGCAGTAACATGCTATGTTATTGACTACTTATCCATAAAAATGCATCCCTTCTCACTGCATTATACTCACGTGTGGCACAAATCGACTAATCTGGGCAGATTAAAGTCACTTAGAGGAGATTGGAGTTCACCCGTGGTTTTATTAAAATGTGCAAATTTAATCAGGGACGACGTGTAAATTGGCTGGCTAACAGGCAAAAGATGTTACATGGTGTAAAGCGTGGAGAGAGAAAAAAAAATATTATGTTTTAGTCTTGGCTAAAAATCAGAAGCATTGATAAATATTAATCAGCTGAAAAACAGTGATGACTTTTTTTAATTGTTTTTTTTTTTATTAGAGATGCTAAACTTTCTCTGCATGTAGTTTTCTTGAAGTTTATTTTGGAGAAACTCATTATTTAAAAGTTGGAATAATCCATAAACGGCACCAAACGGCGAACAGTTTGTGTGATCCATCAGTCGGTAAGTAGCGATGTCCCTTCGGTACAGACCTGGCTCTCGCACTCTTGCACAGATGCCTCGGAGTTTCAGCCGTGTTCTCCCCTCCCTCTCTTACTCTCTCTCTCTTTTTTTTTTCCTTCTTCTTCCTCCTCCAAAGTAATTAACTTGTGGAAATGATTTACCCTTGAATGGTTGTCAGATCAATTTCTCATTGGAGGTCTTTGTAAACCTGCTGTGGCACCCGCAGCCTGTCAGATCCCAGCCACTGGGCACGTCAGGTCCCACATGAGTGCTTTTTAGAATGGAACACAGTACAGTGAGCCTTTAAACAAAGACTGGACTCCTGCAGGTTTGAAGTGACAATTTACAAATACCATGTTGTCAAGGAAAAAAAAAATCAGAGCTGTATTCAAAGAATCAACAAAAGCTACATTTTTGCAATACATATATTTCTAACATAGAGAAAGGCTGTAAAAAGCGTTTAGAAGGAAGGTGCTCAGCTCTGAATTTCTATAGACGTCTAATCAATATTATGTTAAGTAGCTTGAAGCCACTGTTAGCAGAATTTTACAGTTAAACAAGACAGAGTCCACCTGTTCTCCCTCTGCACACACACACAGCACCAGTCAAAAGTTTGGATACGCTGCCTCACCAAAGTGAACGGGAGGGTGTATCCAAACTTTTGACTGCTACTGTATATACTGCAGCGTGAAAAAGTAAACGCTCTGTTTTTAAAGGAAGAATCTAGAACACTGTGGACAAGTGTGCAGAAAACCATTTATATTCAGTGCCAACTATGTGAAGCAGTGGCCCGTGACGAGAGTTACGAGCATAGAGGTCAACATGTCAGTCTCGGCTTGTCAGTGGACAGTTCAGTTTGTCTCCTGTCTCAGAAGAATGATCAGTGTCAAATTTCTAGTTGACACTGATCATACCCCATGTGGTATCTAGGCCTGTCATGAAAATTATTTTTATTGGATGATATATTTTCTCAGAAATAATCATGATAAATGAAATTATATTCATTTGAAGAACATTTTATACCACTAATATAATAATATGATAGCATAATAATGCAAGGCAACAGGTGACATGAATAGCCTCTTAGCTGCTAATGTGAAGGGCGGCAATATCACACGAAGTCCTTATATAGAAGTGATGGTGTTGATAATTACGTTATTGCACTTTAAGTGGTATAACTGGCTATTCAACTAGCTGTCCTTTCTTCTACTATGTTTTCAGGTTCTCTTTTTCTTTAATCTCTTTTAATCAAACTGCGATACCATAAAAGTCTTGTACTCTGACACGCTTGATTTAAAACAAACTTAAAGTTACTTCTAATACGACAAAATTAAAATTGCAATATAGTCTATGATTGCATCCAAAACTAGTTTTGAAGCCACCATGTCTGAGATGCCACTAAGCAGCAGCTACCACATTTTGAAGCTAAAGCTCCTGTAAAAGTATCTTAAAGTGTAATACCACCAACGGCCACTAGGTGCTTCAAATGACCCTCCCTCCCGCTCCACATTCAAAGAGTCAACTTCTCTTTAAAAACCAGTCACTTTTTCAACAAGTCATTACAGTCTCAATCAATAAATGCAGGCCCTCTCATTAGTGTGCTGGGGATCTTTTTGGAAATTATAGCTCCGTTAATAAGATCTGAAGACTTATATTAGCTTTGATGTCTGCTGGGTGGGCGGTAATTGACAGCTGTGATTGACAGTTGACTCACCTGTTGCTCTATTTTTTTTTTTCTTCAAACCTTAGATTACATTTGATGAACTACTTCTGCCTTTGTAAAATTCTCGTCATAATATGTGCACAGTAACTACAGAGTCATCATGCGACGGAAGATAAACTGTGAATAGGGTTTTAAAAAGAAAAAACAAGTACTTGGTTATTGATAGGGAAAGGAACACTTACTACCTTAGTGTTGGCACTGGATATAAAACATGCACTGCAGATTTGCCCAGGAAGAACGTAACTCCTGGGAATACTGGGCAGCAAATTACCCAGTGGCAGCTGTTTATGGGATTAAGTCACTGTACTGGTTCATTCAAACCTTTGGATCTAGTTGGACTTGTGAACAGATGACATACACTGGAGATATGATTCAAGTTTATACAGGTATGCTTGTCTTTAGTCATGATGATTACTTATATTAAAATGTCGANNNTGTCGATTTTTTTTTTTTTTTTTTTTTTAACAGACTGTCCAAAGCTGTTTATTCTTGGTCTGTTCCCAGAGACCTCGAGGCTCAATAACAACAAGAAACAAAAGATTTCTTCTCTTCTTCAAGCTAAATATACAATATCGGTCTTTTGGAAACAGAACAGAAAAGCTCTCTATCAATGAGAGGGTGGAAAAACCTCAGAGTCTTACCTTAGAGAAATTAACCTTTGTTATCAGAGAAATGATACCTATTCTTTTAGAAACATAGAGGAATTTTCTACATCCTCGGGAAAATAACTAGATGTAACCTTGATGAGTGAGTATGAAATGTAATACTGGATAATATGATGCTTCCTCTGTTCATCAGCTTGATGACCCATTGTAATGTTAAGCCTGAGTGACTATTTTAGATACAAGATGTCTCCTATAAACAGGTAATTATGATTTTTTTTTTTTTTCATGATATTCCACATTCTTATTAACTGTGAAGGTTAACTACATGCTCCCTAAACAATGTGTGTGATTTCATTACGGCTGCTATTTATTCTATTTTATAATCAGTTTTGAGTAACTTCATGTGAAGATAGCAGACAGAGGAGAAAGAGATGGTTGTTTTAGGTCAAGGTTACATTTGTATATGTGTGGACGTGCTGAAATTCAAAACGCCAATAAATATAATTATTCAAAAAAAAAAAAAAAAAAAGTTACATCGCTTCCGTCCAAATCACTTCCAATCTAACGAGGTCACTCATCTTCTGGGAATTAGTGCCTGCTCATCGGCATCATCATCATATCCATGGAGATGACTACAAAATAGACTTTTTTTGCCAATTTTAAATACACACACACATACACACACACACACCTCCTGTAAATATCTTCGACTGAGCCAAGGAGTCTATTTCCAGACATATGAACGCTTCAGCCGCTTCATTTGACAATTCCGTGCCTGCGGTGTGAAAAGTAATCGGTCATATTAGGTGGAGGTGTCTCTGAGAGCGCCACGCTGCTTTGAATCCAGCTGGATCTTCTCGGTCTTTATTCGAGACATTTAAACTATGTTGGCTTTTAATTGGTAATCACGAGGCCCGGTGTGCATTGTGTACATATGAATGTATGTTCCTCTTGTTCCCGTGTGGTTTTCGCATGTGACTTTATCATGAAGAGGATGATTTAGTGCGTTGTGGCGTTGAGACATCAGTATGATACTTCTTGCCCTCTCGCAGTCTTCCTGGCAGTTTCCCAAGGACAGGCGGCGGAAAGCAATTGCTATTAGTGCGCATATATAGTCCGAGCAGATAAATATAGGCTGCTTTTAGCAAGATGAGCCGAGGCGCCATCAATTAAGATTAGGCCCAGCGCTATCACAGTGTCATAAAGAACAACAAGACGGCATTCCCTCAATGTCAAAGGTAAGATGAACATGTACAAGCCGTCGGGGAGAGGGGAGAAAAAAAAAATCAAAGAGAAGCCGATAGCTCATATGCATAATGCTGCACATTGACAAACAGCTATTGATGTTTCTTCATCAATGAGAGTGACACGGCTCAGACAGCTCGGAGAATGGTGGGGGGGGGATCCCGATTTCAGCGCTGGAATGAAATTATGTCCGAATTTGGCGAGGAGGAATCTAATTAATTTATTCCAGGCGTCAGTGTTGTTTTTTTCTTGGTGTGTGTATACGGGGGGACGTGAAGGGTAATATCTTGGACTCCTTCGTTACAACTGGGGAATTTTTCTAGCTCCAGTTGAAATCTGTCCCTAAGTCCGACTGTTTTCGGCCCAAAGACTTGGAAAACGCAAGAGAGAGCGGAGGGAGAGCAGAAACAAGAGCAGCTGGCTCTGGGTGAAAAATGGAATTTATCCACGCTCTGTTGTCCGATCGTGGTCCACACACACCCTTGTCTTTTTTGGGCTGTTGTTTTTTTTTTCTTCCTATTTCCTCTGGCACTGGTTGTGGTGAAGAAAAAGAAAAAAAAAAGAAAAAAAAAAAGAGTATGGCAGCAATCTCTGTGCCAGGCCAGAGGGACGTGGACAATGTGTGTGCCCCACGACTCTCCAGTGGTTTCCGAGTAAAGGCCATCACTCTCCCTAATTAGCTGGTCTGTTTTGGGCTGTGACTAAAATCACCTCTGTGGCTCCTTCCTCCATCGGATCACACCTAATTTTAATTAGACCCCTCGGAATATTAACTGGGGTCTTTGTTCCGCTTCCTCTCATTAAGGGCCCAGACAAATGAGTCTTTAAAATCCTTTATACGTTTCCTCTACATTTCCCCCCCTGATCTCTCCCCCTTTCTCTCTCTCTCTGTCTCTCTCCCACTATTGTCCTCATCATTTTCTCGTGTGTGCTCTTTTAGTGTGATATACTGTATATAATCAGCCCCCAGCCTGTCTCAAACCATGAGAACGGTGATTGCCCATTCTGTCTAAACATGCCAGCAAAGTCACATTATATACATGCTGAAACATGAAGACTACTGACAGTTGTAAAACTTGCAGAGTGTACAGAAAAAAAAAGAGGAAATAACATTCAAATTCCAATATTTGCAGGCTGATACATTCATATTCATACTGGTCATAGTGTCACTTTTCCTCATTTTAGTGTGTGGAGATAAACTGAGCATATCTCTACTACTTGAGTACAGTGTTGAGTAGGAAAATGAAGTTAGCTCGCCAACTTTAGCACTGATTCCCAGGTGTTATTTTTGTACCTGCTGAGTAATCAGCAGCTGCACAGTAACAGAGTTGTGCTTGTCCCATATAACACATAGGAGAGGGGAAACTATAGTTAGTCATTAGCTGTGTCTCTGTCACAGGTCCAGTGTTGATGGTAAATGTCCAGATTGTTAAAACTCAAGTTAACAGGTAGTCCTGTGACCTTGGCACTCTGGTGATTCACAGAGTAACATAAGGCAATGGTTCTCAAAGATGGTTCCAAGGGGTTCTCAGAAAAAACAGGGATATTTTATTTTCGTTATAATTCTATGAAAGAGTGCATATAATAAAACATCTGAAACCTAAAGTCTTACCAGGTGGGGGGAAATGGTGCGTCAATTTAGGGGTCCTTGATGTGAAAAAGAAAGAAACACTGACATAAAGGATGATCCTAGCAACTGACCAACAACCTCTACCCCCCATCCTCCACCCCCACCTTCCACAAACAGTGGAGAGAAAGCTACACTTTGTTATTGCAACCTGTAGCTTTACATCAGTGTTTCCACTATGTTCATTCAGTAGGAGCAGGCCGCTTTTATCACATGATCAGAACAATTACACCACTTTGCAAAAGGCTTTTGTTTTGAAATGACGGACAAAGGAAGTGCAGATGAGAGGCAGCGAGCTGCTCCGTTAAGCTCTGTGTACGCGATATGTTCCGAGCTGAACTTTTGGCAGCTGCTCTATTGCTTACAAGTGCATCATAGACGAGAAACAGCTGATTCATTTACGTTTAAATGGAGGAGTTTATGTCTACGATACCTCCTCGTTACACTCCAGAAACATAAATGAGGTAGCAGCTGGCAGGAGAGAGATCACCAGGGAGCTGGAAGTGGCTGGTGAAGTGGCTTTTGGCTGTCTTGTCATTTCCAGTAGAGAAAGTAAAGTTAAAAATCTAAATATCACAATATAAAAACATATGTTTTATGTTAGCACAGAAAAGGCAACATCTTTTGCTTGAGTGCTAACATTTCCAACTTTAGAAGAGTAGATTTAGCTAAATTTAAGTGTGATGAGTTTTACAGTTAATTCACTATGTGTTAATATTACAGTTAAATATTATGTATAAGTTAAAAAAATATATAAATGTAAAATATCCTCCTAAGTTTATTTTGTAAAATAGGGCACTTTATTCCTTTTTTTCTTTTTAAATAACATATTGTTGTTCACTGCACCACTCAGGTACAACAAAAACTCCTTCAGCAGCCAGCAGTTCAAGGTCTGTGTTCTTCTATTCTTTCAGTCATTCTTTTACATGTACAGTGATGTAGTCGGGGGAGGGAAGGAGGGAGGGAGGTAGTGAGGGAGGGGAGAGGGGCAAGGAAGAAGTACAGCCCTACCGTTTCCTGTAGCGGTGTCTTCAAGGATGGTCAAAGGTGGGGCTGAGTGAATGGAAAATGAAAATGGCTACCTGTGACATAAGATGAAAATGGTGTTAATGATATTTATTTCCCCCAACCATTCCTCTACACTTACATACACTTATACCAACATACACACTTGCACACACACACACACACATGCCGTACAAGAATCTTTTAGCACATCTTGTCTTTTTACATCATTCCCGTCATGTCATTCATTCGATTACATTTTACAGTCTGTTTTGTCTTGTAGCACTAAATACAAGCTTTGACCCTGTCCGTTATCCATCATCCACCACAATCCAGCATCACTCTGTTTTGGATTCATCTGTTTCACTCTCTGTTGTTCGCTTATCATGACAAAGTTACCGGTGACTTTATCGTCCACGTATATGAGATTCCTGGTGGCTTTGCTAGTGAATTTTTAAACATTACCGAGTCTTTTTAATTTGACTCAGCACGTGTCAGGCTCTACTCATAAAAGCGGCCATATACTGGACTTATTTTGAATTTATCAACTATGGTTTTAAGGGACTTCTGTTTTTTTCTCCTGATGATCTATGTCTTGTTTTTAAATCTGTTTTATGTGATGAAGAAGAAGCGGGGAATTTGCCCGACTCGCATCTTTAATGACCCTGGTGCTTTTTTAAAACTTCCCTCATTATTTGTGGAGTCTTGTGAAATCTTTACCTTTTACTCTCCTGCAACACAAACGCCTCAGTAAACCGCTTCGATGTTACAAGACTGCTTCTGCCGAAATGTTTATTTAAAGTCAATTCATCAGCCGTGACACCTTCAATTACCAGAAGAATCTGTAGCACCAAGGAGGACCGAGAGACGGTGGCACAAATCAAAGCTCTCACGAGGCTGTGAGCATATTGTAGTTGTATTACTATTTTATAAACAGTGGAATTAAACATGCAAGAGCTCATCATCTCCAGCCAGCCAAGTTTCTCATTTAAAACCACTTATCTTAGTCTGTAGATTAAGGTATAGATTGCACATGGACACAAACTTACTCAACATTTAAGCACAATATCTTGTCATTGTTTTTGCTTCTTTATTGTACTTTAATCAGTAGCTTACAGCCTAAGCATCCTCTATCACAACTGTTCTTTTTGGGTTTTTTTTACTTTTACAGTGTTATGGTTTGCTTTTAATGATATCTTTAATATTTGACTGAGCTCCAGAGAGAGGTTTTAGTTTAAAATAACTCCCAAGGATTTTAACAATGGGTACCACACGCTGAGCTAGAGAGCCGAGAGCAGGCGCAGCATGGTGTCCTTGACAACTCAACAATATAATAGGTTAATGTTAGGGTCATCACTTTTATTTATTTCTCCTTTGTTTCTGAGACATGGAGTGTTCTGTTGTCAGTTTTAAGATGTTGGTGGGTTGAAGAAGTGCGGTGTGAGTGTTGTGGAATGATGTGGCAAGCTCCACTATTGTTTTTAGGTTGTCTGCTGTCAGTGGGATTCATTCTAGTTCAAAGTGTTGCTAGGCCACCACAACCTGAATCCAAACACCACCTGGGTCTGTTTTGTTTTTTTTTTCACCTGCGATTGTAAAATGTGAAGTTGCACATATAATTTTATATTTCCAAGAATAAATATATAGCTGACGGTATTTAATATGAAATCACTGGAATAAATACTCCACTCCACAAATCTACTTAATACATAAAGAAAAGGACAGCAATATTAACTGAGTGGCAGCGGTGTTACTGTGGAATTAATAGGGTTGACATTTTAACCATCATAATATATACATTCTAGTGAAGAGTAAAACTGATGAATAAATTATATGTGTATTTGTATTCCACAATTTAGAAATAAAGTTATACTTGGGAGGATGTCACTGGCACAGCATGTTCACTCATAGAAAAATAAAGAGTCTCAGACAGAGGTGGATAGCGCATCGAGTTACTCTGCGATAAGATGAGTAAAATGTAAACTATTTGGGTCTGATATGCCCACCTGAATTCCTAAAAAGTAAAGTTTGAGAAAAGAAAGACATGTTTCTACTGCTTTTCACCTGCTGCAATGAAGCTAATTGAACACTAAGCCCGACCAAACTTTTACACCTGCATCGGACCTCTGCGTCACTCACTATACTCTATGACAACACAACTCCAAAGTCACAAAGGAGTAGCGCTGGCAATTCATAATAAAATGAATGAGTTCCATAGCAGATAATGCATTATTTAGAAGCTGCATTGTTAATGCCAGTATCACTCCTATTTTATGGATATACGCATATCTCAAATGCATCTAAATAGTGTCCAAAGGACTCCAAGTTGCACCAATGGGTGAGTATATGAATATATTTTCCGAAAAACTGAAATTCTCCTTTAAGTTATTCAGGAAGTCTGAGTTTACTTTACTTTATGTCACTTAGCTTATGTTAAAGGATACTAAATATAGAATTTTACTCTGCTTATCTTATTTGTTAAACCTTTTAAAAATTATTTTTAAAATGACCTGTAACACCAGCATTGCTGTTATGACTACTAACTCTCTTTTAAAGCTGTATACCTATAGTTAGCAAGTGAGTACTGTATTTTGAACAATGTCAATGTAAACAAATGTATCACTTGTATTTGTTTCTCATGCTTACTTAGCCCTCATTAATCTGAAATAACCAAACGTGAATTCAGTTTTAAAATAAATATCATGATTCAGTTTTTAAGAAGGCAACCTAAAATAATATTTAACCCATTTTTACTTCAGTGTCTATTCATGTAAATGTTATGAAAGGTACCTTTTTAAGGTAATTTAAATTCACACACATAAACCAGCAGATATAAACATAGAAGAAAATAAAGCATCTGAAGATAAGCCCACAAATGTACATTATGTTTGTTTTACAGCATAAAATAAAAGTGTGGTACCTTCATCAGCATTCAGGTTTACGCAGGTAAACAAGTGTCCAAGATGGCGGCGCCTCTGCACTTTCATCTTTCTCTCACACAGCATACAGGTGTGATGGTGTGGTCCCCTGCTTCACTACCAGTCTCTGGTCTGGTTAGCTCCTCCTGCTAAATCTACCTGGTTTCCAGGTCATAAAGGATGAACTGTCGCCGATAGTGTGAGCCGGTTAGCTGTGCAGTGGCTAACATTAGTAATGTATGCTAGTACACACAGGTTAATGAGCTAACATACACCTGCAAATCTAACAAACGTAAACAAGTCCGGCCAGAAATATCTCCAGCTCCTTACACAAAGTCACAAAGAATAATATGTTTGTAGAGACTGTGGAGCAGAAAGTCTGTCAGTCACAAACTACACACTTGTTTGACTTTAACTTCGCATTACTTTTTCTATCAAGCTCACATTTTTTGTCAACAGACCCACTTCCTTTTCCTGCGTTAAGAACATGAACTCTTCAAAATAAAATAAACATGTTTAACTTGTCATCTGTATTTAACGCTTCTTTATTACATTAATCTTTTTAATGCAAAGCTCTTTTAAGCCTATTTTAACTGTATTTAAAGAGCGTTTTATTTTAACATCTTTGACAATATACATACTATTTTTTTAACCAGGCAGAAATAAAAACAAAAATATCATGATTAAAATATATATATATATACAGATAGTTAGGAAAAAAACAAACATTAAAATACAAAATAAGAAAAAACTACAGCTTCTATGTTCCAGATACATTGAAAAATGTAGTGGCACGTTAAACCTTTTTCAACAATAGACACAAACTAATTGAAATATATTAGTTTAATTTTCCTATTGAATGTCTCAAAAAAATTCATGTCCATGTACACTAAAATATGAATTAATTCTCATAACAGTGGTTTCAGTGGTTCCCTTTATAGTTTTCTGATAAAAAACATTGTCTCAAGCATTGTCTGTGAATTGGGCCCCACATGGCTCCATCATAGGACCAATTTTATATTCTCTTTACTTACTCCCTTTGAGCCACATTATCAAACAGCATGATACCTCATTTCATTGCTATGCAGATGACACTCAGCTGTACTTGTCTTTCAAACCATCTGCACCAACTGAGTTATCTCCCCTACATAATTGTCCAGCTGAGGTTAAGGACTGAATGGCAGTAAATTTTCATTGAAACAGAAATCCTTATCATAGCCTGAGCACACTGATGGCCATTCTCTGCCTGCTCTTGCGGTACATATTGTTAAAAACCTTATTTCAAACCAGAACCTCACTTTTTATTC
>JANJYQ010034188.1:924-13135 GCA_024605255.1 Rastrelliger kanagurta | reverse complement strand
TTTTTTTTTCAAATATGTGCTTGCCAGCCCATAATATTGCTCTGTAGGTTTGTTGGACACTGTACATTTTTTTGAGAGAATTGAAACACAGTTAATGTTCTTTTAATCTGATATATTTCAATTGAGCTCATTTCAACAACTAAATTCCAAATACACAAATATTTTTATTTTTAGTTAATATAATGTTGGTGAAAGCAAATGTGAGCCAACACAGAAATGCAGACAACCAAGGCTGGGACAGTTCAATAATTTATTGCTGAAGAGTGAGGACACGAATGAAAAGAGATTTAAGGGCACAAGCAGCAGTTTCAGCTGTCTTCTCTGTCTTGTTCCAGGTCCTCAGTATCCATGTTCAGGCACTGTTCATTGAACCATCTTCTACATTTGTCACATTAGATCTTTAAAATGAAATGATTCTCAGGGTACTTGCATGAATTCAGACCTGTCTGTATTATTTTACAAATGTTGCTCAACATATATTAACATTGAAGAAATCTTGTTTACTCTCAATGTCAGTGTATCTAAATACTCAATTTCACAGTTTGCAATTTCTACCTCTTTTCATAGTCTTATTTTGCTTTCACAACACCTGCAAAAATTACAACAAATGCTACTATCTTAGGGTTTGAATGCAATGGATACAGGCTTTATCTCAGTTTAATCCAAGCCTATTTTTTTCATTCTTATTGAGTAACAAAAGAATTCAAATATTTTCAAGCATAAAAGTTTGAGTTGTTTTGGTAAACATTTAAATCAGCCTTTTAAAACAGTGTATTACACACTGTGTCAGTAATAGAGTTGGTAAGCTGTGTCATGGTTTCAAAAGGGGTCTGTTGGGATTCCCCTTGTCTCTTTCTCTCACTATTTCTGTATTTCCCAACTATCCATGCCTCAGACCAATGTTCTGGCTTCTTCATTCTGCTTTTGGTAAATTTGTCAGTGTTGTTTCAATTCTCTGACTTTCACTTCAATCTCTACTGGTTTTGATATTTTTTTGGCACAGTAAAGATTGTGCAGAAGAAAGTTTAGTTAGTTGCTTTTCTTTTATCCTAATATTGTCTTTTCAGTGTCCTGATTAAGTTCCTGTATTTGACATTAAGCTCTGCACTGAGACAAAATATTTTGCAGTGATTAACACATCTCTCTGTGTAAACTCTTTGAACTACTCATCCAAGAAAATAGCCTTTTAGGAGCTTTCTTCAACTAACATGCAAATTAAATTTACCAGACATCTCCTAACACAGACAAAGATATTACACTGGCATAGGCGTTGAAGGAATTGACCAGATGGACCACTGGTAGATTGAAACAGACTGTATTGTTAATTGGCCCATCCAGGATTTCCTGAGTCATATTCACCTTTGCTGTCATTCAGGTCGACCTCTTGATTAGCCTAGCCCGCAACCCACTGTTCTTGGCTAGCCTTAATGTAATAATAGAAACCTTGCTCTGAATGTTTATCTTCATAGGAGATTTCTTGACTGCTGTGAACTCTATCTCTCTGCCACACACTGAAGTGCTCATTATTATCTGTTTTCCTTTTCAGTTTGAAGCCTGAATAAAGTTTACTTCACCATTTTTTTATAACTTTATAGCTATCTGCTGCCTTGTGTCTCTGACTGTCTGTGGAAAAAAGGAAGCTTCTTTTCTTTATTCTAATCTCAATTCAGAGGGATCACAGCTCTTTTTGTTAGCATAAGGCCTTTACACTGAGGATGTTTTTTCCTGCAATTAATTTGCATGTCTATATATTTTTTTGAGTCTTCACAGTGTCAAGCATCAACCAATCATGAAGTGTAATCTGCACAGACAGTATAATCTGCACAGGTCCATGTAGGGGGTTGAATATTTCACTCTGTGTTATTTGCTATATCTACATTGATCAGCTCTGTTTCACTGCAGGCAGACAGGTAGGCTCTACCCATGGCATGCAAACTATTTTGGTTCAGTAAATGTTTGATGTCAGTTAGCCTGATGAAGGCAGTTTGGCTGGCCCCCGTCCTCTCAGTTCTCCAGCAGCTGCAGCTTACAGACAACCAGTTTGTAGACAGAAACACTAAATGTAGGTTAGAGTCTTTGCAGGATGGAGTGAGAAGGAGAAAGACAGAATCATAATCATCACTGACCTGCATTCAGCATCTCAATTCACAGAAGCACCTGAAGCAGAATGAACTGTCACAAATTTGTGTATCTGTGTTTCTGTCTCAAAATTGTATCATGAGAATAGTCTTGATGTGAAATATTCCCAAGTGAATATTTTGCATTTTTGTATCGTTTATTCATCATGCCCCCTTGTGTAATAGCCATTTTTATGGCCACCTTAGGTTCATCTACTGGCTTAGAAAAAACTGGAGGCATCATTATTCATACTTTCTGCATTCTGCAACTGCAGACAGCTGTGGACTTGTATATTAGTTATATAATAATTATAGTATAAGTTCTCAATTTCCATCTCAAACATCCAGATTAAGAGGTTATTCATATGCTGTAACAATAAAATATATATCCCATAGTTTAAAAAAAACCAACAAAACTACAGTATAAGTTCTTTGTAAAGAATGAATTGTAACACCCTTTTTCCATACTCCATACTGGTGCACTGTTATGGCAAAAGATTATGTTGTGAGCTGTAATCTAAAGTGTTATTGAAGTAACATGTTACTCACTATAGCGATGGCTCATTTATGTTATTTCAATAGATTTTGAACAAGTCAGGGAATAAGTTATATGCGGTTGGCTTGTTTGTAGAATTGATTGTTGGTTTTGGTCTTTTCATGAGATGCATCAACAATATATACCAGCCTCATCTTTTAAATCTCAGTGTAGAAAGACAAAGTTTCATGCAAAAGGGGCAGTAAAAATATTTGGCATTAAATGGTTCTTCCACATAAAATTAGCGCAGGATATACAAAAACGGCAACTTTCGTTTCTATTCAAGTAGTTTCCACTTAATTTCGAGTTTAAAGTAGAGGAAAAAGTACTCCTTTCAAACAGCTTCAGGTAAAAATGAGGCCTCAATTTGCAAGTGTTGCACCATACTTGACAACTACTTTTCTCTATATGCATATGTTAGCCATCTCTCTCCCTCTGTGATTACAGCTGGTAATAAGGGTGAGGGCTGACATTACCTGGCTATAATTTAGAGTGAGAGATGTTGACTGGGGGACTGAAGTGTGAGAAGAAGGAAATCGTGTTGTCTCTGGAGAATGAGCAAAGAGGGCATGAAATAAAGGGAGACAGAGAGAAGGAAAGAATAAATTTGCTCTGACATTTTAGAGTTAACACAAGTGTGTGTCAGAACAATTCTGCCTGGTTGTGGCATTATAGGAGACAACCCCCATTACTATTTATGTGCTAAATATACTGTACATAAGTACAGTTTGCAGACACAGGGACAAATGCAGCACTATATTGTACTTTACTGTACATTTAAATTTATGTTTTTTATGACATAACAGGAAGAGTTGACCTTGCTTGGGGCAACGATTGTAAATATTACACATGACACAATTAGACTTCAGCAAAAAGCTCAACATCCCTGCAGACTCAATGTGTATTTTTATCACATGCTGTTTTACAAAGGCACATATACTTAACTGTCAATCTACACACACACACATGCAAACACACAATCTTGATCTACCCACAACCCTGTTTGAATTGGAGCTGGGTACATTCTTTATTGTAAGACGATGCCTGCTGAATAAGAACATCTTCAGCTTGTCATCCTGGCAGGGCCAACGGTCTCTTTATCCCGTCTGCTGGCTGTCATGTGTACAGAGACTCCTCATGTCCCTCGACCTAACTAGCTCCCTAAAGTCATTATCTGCATGATCAAGGGCTAGATTCAATAAAGGCCACGTGTGTGTAACCCCTGAGAGTGTAAAATGGGAGAGGGGCTCACTGTGGTGGGTGTAACGGGGGGAATGACAAGGTTAGGTCGAGACATAGTCGATACGCTAGCACAGCTGAAGTGACAGCTGGAATGAACCTCCAGTCTTACTGAGCCTGAGCAAAATACCTTCTGTTCAGATGTGGTTGTATTATGGTGACACTCCACTTAAATACTGACTGCTTGTTTTGGTTTGTTCAATAGCTGAAAGGGGCAGTCATTTCTGGGCACCAGCTTGATTTCATTCATTCCAACACACTAAGAAAATCAATCTGCAGAGCTTTGAAGCTTGTAATTTTCGCATTACTGCAAACATTCAGTAACATGAATTGTTTTTACATAGATATTATGCTGTCAAAATCATATTCAGAATAATTTCAACAATTTGTTTAAAGGCAACGCATGTAACATATGTTGATATGATTTCCCCTTTGCACCTGCCATTTGCCTCAGTCCACCAGGCAAAAAAAACTAAGGGAATAACTGCAGTCCATTAATATGCCATCTCATTCGTGTTGGAGATTACTTCTCCAGTGGTGTGGTGTAATGATTATATGTAAAACTCACAAGTTTTCTTCACTTTGGGTGTACAAAGAATAAAGTGATAACCCATCTACTGACAGCTGCTTCCTTTAACTGGAGGGAAAGGACGTTAATGGACACAAAAGTCTACTTTTACTTATCAAAAACAAATGTGAGATATGTGCAGGATTCGGGCACCTAGGAGCAAGCTAGGTTAGCACCTAGACAATCAGTCAATGTGTCTATAAACCGTGTATTCAGATCATGAAACACTAATGTGAATCGTAAGTAATTATTTTATTGATCGTTCTGGAAGGAAATGACAGATAGATATGAGCACTTGTGCAAGTCTGTGGTTTATTTTATGCAAAAAAACATTTCAGTCTCATCAATATGTTCGTAGTGTAGGAGACCAGGGGCAATTGTTACATCTCAAATTACATCAATCACAAATGAAACAGAACCATGAAACTCATTTTGCCTATGGTTTATGATGATCCCTGTCTGCCTGCCAAAGGACAAACTGATCTCATACTTGTCAGAGTTTTTCTGACAAGATTCAATTTTGAAGTATAAAAGTTTTTTTTTATCTGCAACATTTTCCTCATAGTGTGTCAACCTCAAATGTCTATGAATTTAAATCTTTTTAGTTTCAATGTTGATTCAGTTAGCTTCACTTTTCTTTTCTAGGGATAAATTTGGCCGGTTGAGAGCATTGGCAGTTTCATAGATTATAAATTTTAGATGCTTTTGATCAAATGGCTGTGATTTATTTCATTTTGTTGTAAGCCATGCTGACTTTTTTAATGTTCACAATAGGGGAATCCCTTTTTTTATACAATGTTTTCATGTTGTTTCTGTTGCTTATGAATTATGAATTGTTTTTTATATTTGCGTAGTAATTAATTAAACAGTTTTAATTAAACTGGAATTAATTGGTGAATGGAGATAAAATTGTTTTAACTATATTTAAAAGTTGATGAGGGTAACCCTGTTTTTTGTGTTATGCTGTTTGTTTCTTCATTAGAAATTGTCTTTGTATTAGTATAATTATATGATTAATCACCTTGTTTTAATTAAACTGGAATAAATTGTTCAGTGGATGTTAAATTGTTTTAACTATCTCTACAAATATTCTTAGGAGTGTATTTTTGTCCTTGGTATTTATCTGCAGGTATTATGTGTGTTACAATTGCATTCAAATGCTGTTACACATAATAACAACACTATTTGAATGTTTTAATCAATATCATGACTCTAATCCTGCATATAAAAACAAAAAAATCTAGATACAAGTTACCTACAAGCTACCTAAAGTCAAATGCTTCAAGAGGTTTTTTAGTAATAACCAGGAAAAAAATGCAATAATTGCCTCTGGTCTCCCCTACTCACACATATGAAAATCAATGGCCTTGGATGTAGGAAAGTGGCAAGCTTTAGAGACTGTACAGCAGCACATGAACATGCTTAATGGGCAACAAAAACACTTGAATGACTCTTTAAAATCAGGGTCAGTCGGTTCAAGTTGAAAGTGTTAACATATGCATTTTCATTAAACTACACCAGACTCGTGCATGCGGGGCACACCACTGTGCCCACATGCGTTACATGCTATCTTCACACACATATGCACATACACACACATTCACACCCACACTGTGCTCACATATACATGTCATAAGTTAATTCTTTTCTCACGCATGCCATTGTTCCACACCACAATTAGATACGCTTTGTTTGTGCTAAATGCATTTTCCTGACGTTTTCAATTAGGAAAAATTGCAGCACAAAAATAACTAATTAGGGGATGAAAATGAAGAGCACCTAGCTCCATCACAGCAACCTAATTGGTGTAATTTAGTCTGGTTTGTATCACGTTGCTTCGGGGTGATACAGGTATCAAATAGATTAATTGTATGATTGCCCCATCTGTTTCCATTCATCTGAGATAGCAGAATTTCTTTGTTATTTTTCGTAACTCAATACTAGATGTATAATGTGTCTCCAGGCTGCAACTGCTCATACTATCTGTATTTTTAGTGCATTTTTTCCAAGAGTCAGTCTGTTTTCCTCATATCGAAAATGTTCTAATTTATTATTAGGCTTCCCCAAGTCATGCCTCTCAGCCATCTGTGTACTCTGATTTTGCAATCACTCCACTCGTTTCGTAGATGGATGACATAAATATTCACGTGAGACATATGTACATTTGAATATTCACGACTTGCCTGATTATACAATCCTCCTCCTCATCCTGTGAGCAGCAAAGTTACCCCATAAACTTAATGAGTGATTGGCGCTGTGTATTGTTGGGGCTTCACCACCTCCCTCTTGTTACCACAGGCCATTCTCTGAAGCTCTGAGTTCAGGACTGGCCAATTTAGATCCAAGCAGCAGAGACATCTTCTGACCACGATTTTACCAAGCTCAGATGCACTGTGTGCCAGAGGAGGAGTGTGTGGGAGGGAACGTGTATCTGTGCTCTCTGGGTATTTCACAGACATGTGGAGGAAGAGAGCGAATGAAGCGCATAAAGCCACAGATAGAGACAAACAGCATGCCAGAAGTAAGAATAGTGACAGTGAAAATTAAAACATGTCAATGAATGCAAATTAGAGAGAAAGCAGAAAATGGATAGAACAGATGCCCAAAAAGAAGTGGAAAAATCGAGATTTACACTGTGTGAGACAGTAGGATTACTAATGGATTTTCCTCATTGAGAGCCAGCCACTAATGAGGAAGCTGGAACAGAGAGGGCAAGCGGCGGGTCGCTTCAGTAGGTCAGAGGGAGGGCTGATTGCTATGCAGGTTGTAGGTAAGAGGGCCGAGATCACCGCACTGGATTTGATGGTGTGGAGGCAATCTAATGAGCTATGCTCTGTACATAACTTTCTTTAAATCCATGATGGCAATGTATCCCAGATAACGGTCATCTTACTATAGTAAGGATCACTTTACTTGTATGAAGTCCAAGACAGCGGGAGTGAAACAGAGAGTACCACTAAAGCTGGGCTGGCTTTTGATACAAGGGGTAACAGCAGGCTTGCCTTTTTTTTATTAAAAATTTGAGTTGGATTTCACCCGTTGTTATCACCACTACAACACTAAAAGAATACAAGATCAAACTGTATCATGTGTAATCATATTCCCCACAGTAATTTACTTTGTGATATAGAGTACCACACTTCTGTAATTGCAGTTATAACCAGGCTCTGTTTAACATGTCTCATTACTTTACAGGAGATTACTGCCATACAATAAAATGAGTGATGATTGGAGCAAGCACATTGTTTGCAGTGGCAATGACATTGTGTTATTTAAAAGAAGACAATTGGCTTACTCATCTTTGCAATCAACAATACCAATCAACATCAGAAATGAATAGGAGACCGCTAATCTGACATCACAGTTTTTGTAGTCTCTGGTGCATATAAACTACAGCATAACCTTACAGCAGCTGGATGTGTATAACACACAGTGTTAATTCTAAATCTTCTGTCTATGTACTTAAAGTTACATCATGCACAATTTGTTGATTGGTANGAGACCGCTAATCTGACATCACAGTTTTTGTAGTCTCTGGTGCATATAAACTACAGCATAACCCTACAGCAGCTGGATGTGTATAACACACAGTGTTAATTCTAAATCTTCTGTCTATGTACTTAAAGTTACATCATGCACAATTTGTTGATTGGTGTTTGTAAAAAGACGGCATTCAAGGTTGGTCCCTCCTCCTCAGCTTTTTGATTGTTTAATGGCAATTACTTTCCAAAAGCACAAATTAATATGCCCACATCTCTGCACAACCCTGCAGGAAATTTCCATATTGTTGGATTTGTTCTGAATGCAGAGCTTCGTACTGTCTATTGTGGCCTCTCTGCTCTGTGTTTCTGTAGCTCTGCCCCTGCGCTCAGTCAAACAAACACACAGACCTGCAGCTCTTTATACATTCATGACACAGACAGAGAGCAGAAGAGAGAGACAGTGATGTAACCTGGTTACTACACTATGAATCACAACCTCACACCCTGTGTGATGTTATTGGCTGGAAGCTGCACACTCACTGCCCAAAGGTTGACACTCAGAAGCATCTTGAACACAGCAAATTAAAAAATATTTATAAAAAGAATAAATAATACAGGCAGGGTCTATGTGGATACACTGTTACACACTTCTAGTAGGTCATAAGTGATGAATGGGATGAATTTTTGCATGCTTTTTNACACAGCAAATTAAAAAATATTTATAAAAAGAATAAATAATACAGGCAGGGTCTATGTGGATAAATACACTGTCACACACTTCTAGTAGGTCATAAGTGATGAATGGGATGAATTTTTGCATGCTTTTGCAGTCAGTAATTTGATTTTTAAGAAAAATCCTTTGAATATGACAACACCAATGGGGGAAAAACATGTTCAGACATTCACAGATTAACAAGATCATCTAAACAAATTTATGTGGAAGTAAAAATAAAAGTGTGCAGCTAAAGCATCAGTATTAATCCCTCATTGCAGAAATGTGTGCACACAACTATGGCAAGTATAGTAGCACAAAACTGACTACTCTGGTTTCATGCACTGATTTCAATAATTAACTTGATGAGTATGTTATCATACTGTAACTAATAGAAATTATTCCTTTAACTACAAAAATTAGACTCAAGTTGTAATAAGCAGTAATTTCAGTTCAATCTTCGTCCTGAACAAAATGGTCTGTTGTCCCCAGTGAGACAGCGTTAAAGCCAAGCCCAGATTGAGCAGTAGGAGCAGGTTTCTAACAGCAGGCAGAAAGCAGCATGTAGCCTGGAGACCTTGTTAGCCTCTCCCCTCTGATCAATGAAGAATGACAATGCCAGGGGCTAGGCACAGTCCCATGGGTGCTGCAGTCAGCCAACACATGCCAGAAGCACTACCCACCCAAAACGGATCCGTGTCAAAGACCAACAGAAACATCGAGTGCTGCTGAGACCTTCATGTTAAATCTTTACCAAATCATGTTTCATATCTGGCTGATTCTCACTGGGGCTTCGTGTGTAAGTGCAGTTCTGTGAATCGCATCCCCAGAGATAAGACATTGGGGTGAGTTGTCAAATAATCTGAGTGCACCTCTCAGTGTTTAAAAATAGGGAGAAAAAAAAGATGCAGTGCTCTTCTAACATCGAGTTAATAGACACGTGTGTTTCACAGTGTCTTATCAACCAGAAGAACCTTCATCTATATCACATGAAGATATGTTAACATGCAGCCTTTCAACACCACTGAAAATAGCCAAGTTTTTAACCTTCATCCCTCAGAGGCATGTGGTGATTTTCTATGCTAGCTTGCCCTCTAGCTGCAGCGTTAGGAAAATATGGACAAGCAAATTAATTGGGTTGAGTCAAGTCTTGAGACATGAGAATGAAAAAGAAAATCTAATGACTTTCAACTGGTTCTGTTTGACAAGATGTAGATAAGGGATCACAATGTGATGAGCCAGGAGAGTTTTTTCTGCAGTCGAGCTCTGCTTTCATTTTGAGTTGAGATTTATTTTTATATTCTCATCTTTATGACTCTGAGCCGCTTTGGGCAAGGCTGTGGGTCAAGTACTAAAAACTGATTCAGAGGAAAAACAACTGCTCAATCCGCAGGCAATTTCATAAAAATAAAAGAAGATATCATGCTTTTATGCTGATGCATAAAGCAAAGTGTTTTCTTTCCTCCATAAACGTGATACTAAGGTGCTGCATGCTGCAAAAAAGCAAAGAAATGTGTGGAATAAACATCTGTTCATTGTTACTTGCGCATGCACAACAATTCAATTTAAATTTAAACATCAAATGATATGATAATGATATGATGTAAACTAAAAATATTAGTTCAGGTAATTTAAAAAGCAAAACACCTGTGAGTATTGAGGTGAAGTTGTCACGCCTTAACCTTAGCACATTTAACAGCTGCCAAACATCCAGAAAGGGGCAAGAAACAAGCCTGTGTTGCACACTTTGTATGTTTATACTAATGAACTTCACCAATTTTGCTACAAGATGAGAATTTAAGTGCCTTGGACAAGGTCAGGACATCTTGGTCATTGCAACATCAAGCCTTTGTTGTGACAGGGTGCACTGTAACAGTCTGAGAGACACGGGTTAATTAGTGGGATTCCTTGCCACTGTTGGCCTGCACCAGTGACTAATTTAATGGCTTTATTACCGCAGCTTTCTGCCTAATTAAATTGCTCTAATCTTATTTGCAAAGTATTGCTAGGTGTAAGTTCAAGGTGCTCTCATGAGCTTTAGGTTAGTCACAGCGGTGAGAGATGCAGACTCACAAGCAACACACATGAACATTTATTATTATGCAAAAGCAATCAAAGTGTCAGGTGAAATCATGTGTTTATTACATGTGAGAACTAAACACTGCAAGGCATCCAAACCACAATTTCACAAAGGGGAGAAAACCTTTACAGAAGCCTTCACAATTAGACAACAGGAATTGAATAGTTGTCAAATAGTGGACTGGGATTCGTTAGAGACCACAATCAAGTGGCAAATGACAAATGCACAACTAGATAGAGTAAAATTAAAACCAACCAGTGATAGTGTTTATCCCTCTGGCAACAAGCAGAGCTGCTCAGTCGCTGAGAGACTATTCAGTTGGTTGAGTCCTTCTGCCAGTGGTAAGAGAAGCCCCTGTCAGACAGACCATCACTCACTGTAATGGTGTCACCAGCTGAACAGTGCTGCTGGTTGGAGCTCTCAGGAAGTATAGTTGCATTACATGCCCAAGAGATCTGAATGCACACAGTAAACAAGCATCACAAGAACAGGCTGTCATACTGACTAGCTTCTCCTCAACACAGTCAATTAGCATAACTGCTATAGGATGCTCTTTTTTCACTATTTGAATTCAGCAGGGAGGGTTGAGTGAGCATTAACAGCAACACCTGACTTCGGTTTCACTTTGACATGCAGGATTTTTGCAGCTCAGTCACAGCCTTGTGCAGTTCTCTTCAGATACTGCCTGTACTGATAGTCTGAGGTTGTGTACCTTGCTTAAAGCAGAGATTGATATTACGGTAGTTGTTTTGTTAAATTGACGCTTCATTAATTGACTTTTTCCACAGTCTTGCAGGAAAACTGACTGGAATCATATCAGAGGTAAAGGCATAGTTTGGGAAATATGTTATCTGCTTTTTTGTTAAGAGTTGATGAGAAGATCAATATCACTCTCATGCATTTAGTATTGAGCTAAAGCCAGGTGCTTAGCCTAGCTTAGCATAAAGCCTTGAAGCAAGGGGAAACTGCTAGTTCAAACATACACCTGCTAACACCTCTAAAGCTCTCTAATTAACATGTTTTATAATAACTAACACAGGGAGATTATTTTGTTATGAGGACAGTTTGTGGTTCTACAAGGAGTTAAGAGCAATAGCTATTCTCATTTTTTGTAAAAAAAAAAAAAAAAAAAAAAAGAATAAAAGTGAATTTATTGAAATATTAATGTTATGAATATAAACTATTTTATGCAACAGCAATTGTTAAAATTACACATTTAGTTTTACGTAAATTTGAATGCACTGCCTGCGTTCAAACCACGATGTGTGGAGAATTTTTTCTTTAATTACTCTGATTATTGGTTCAGCCTTTGTGTTGTTGTTGACCTGTTTCTCTCATGCATATAATACAGTAATATATTTTTAGTGATTCTGCCACTGGTTGTGGAGGAAACTGAGCAATTTAAAAAATTCCTACACAGAGAGACTTTAAAGTACACTGTTGTTTGCATTATGATGAAACATTTACTGCCCAGTGTC
>JANJYQ010033996.1:0-16194 GCA_024605255.1 Rastrelliger kanagurta | reverse complement strand
TTTTTTTTTTTTTTTGTTTTCCATTTAAAAATCAGTGCATTCAACGTGTATTCCCTCGGTCATTGCACATGATGTAGCGTGCAGATTTTCTTTATACTTTGTGCGCTCCGTGGAGCCTTAAAAGGTATACAAGGTGACCTCAGTGAAACACACTAATAGATCTGGTATGAGTGTGCTCTTGCATTGCATCGCATTCAAAAACTGGCCGATCCGTGATCAACTGTAATTATGTGCTGATTATATAACACATCTGTTGTCAAGAAGTTGTTTCTGGGTTTCGGTACAACTCCGACTGGACAAACAACAACTTCCCCTTATGACATCAAAATTTCCATCTGTTCATATGAACACACAAACACGCACACAAACGCGCACAGAACACCAACACTCGGCCTTGTGCATGCCCTTCTGCAGAGATGAAGGATTGATTTAAAAATGCCTATTCTCTGATCTATAAGGAGGCTGGTATTGTATTCAAGGCAGGAAGTGAAACCCCCACAGCAACTTGCTTCTTGTGTGTGTGCATCTGAAATTGAAGTCATACGTGTATATGTGTGCATGCTCTTCTGCAGCTGTGCAATGTGGGGATCTTGTGCGTGACCAGAGCGTGTCGCAGTCACCGCGATGTCATCCCCCCATTTTTATTTTTCAGGAAGTGGTGCGTTGGAGCGTACGTTCCCGCAGCAATTCATTGTTACCTGAGCTGCAGAAGGAAACAACTGCTGTTCCTACTTGATGTGTTTTTGTGCCTCTTCTGCTTTTGTTCCTTTTCAATGAAAGCAAAGAAGGAAAAAACAGATATTAGCTTGCGGGTACGTGTGTGTGCATGTGTTGTGTAACTGTATGTGTCTATTTCTGTGCATGCAAGTGATGTGTAGGGGTATGAGGGCTCCGTGTGGTTGGAAATTCACCCATAAGTCAAACTTTATTTGCAACTTTTTCATCTTTAAGAGCTGCAAGGTTGATAAAAGTTGATATGAAAAGCATGAAGCTGAAGAGTTGCCACGCTTTTGGTCTTGTAGGACAACAAAAACACACACAGTCTAGTTGCAGCTGTTTCTTTTTCCTCACACTTAAAGTACTGACAAAAGGTAAAAAAAAAATCTTAAAATAAGTGACCTACAGAAAAAAACGTGACGTGTTAACATTACGCAAATGTTTTCTAAATGGTTCTTTGCTAATAAAGGAGAGGGGAGGTGAGATTAAAGGTTTGATAACATTATCTGTAGCAATGGAGCTTTAGAAACACTTTTTTTCTTCTAAATGAAAACCTGATCCAAAATAAAACTAGGTACTAGAGCCAGTTTTGCTCGGTAATTTATGTTGCAATCTGCTGATAAAAAACGAAGAAACAGAGGAAAAAATATAAATTATATATGAGCAGTGCAACAACGACTGTAACCTCTGCAGAGAACTGAAGGTGAAAAATATATAGACGTGCCGGTGAACTCAAATGAACCCTGATAAAATAAATAGTGCAGCTCAACACAGTATTTTACAATTTGCTGCACAGATAGCAAAGATAGGCACATAAACAGCTAAGATGGTTAAGATTGATAGCGAAAAACAAACTGTATAATGCTGTAAAAATTTCTCACACTGGAACAATAAATGTAATGTTTGTAACAAGTCCCCTGCATTTTCCTCAGTGTCCCACTGTTCAACAATTCAACTTTGGTATATGAAGAGATAATTATGTGACTCTAGACCTGTGATGACACAAAATTATGTTGATTCATATGTTTTTGAAATTTAATACTAATGAATGAATGACGGGTATTAGGTTAAGCTCTAATTGCAGCGACTTGCAGATACCAGAAGATTGACTTCCTAAAAAGACTTTCTAACAGAAGCAAGAAGTGAAAATGTGAACAAAAAGAAATGAAGACAGAAAGAAGCCCTACATGCAGATTCTGAGTAAGTTCTCCTGTGGCGTACTTAAGAAGGCCTGTGTTTGTCTAGTGATTTTGGTTTTGACATTTTAGGGGAAGAGAGCAGTCCAACAGGGTTGGGGAGGTTGTTGTCTCCCTCCGGGGTGCGAGGAGGTTTCTCAGAAAGCATTGCCAGTCACGCCTGGCCCTCTGCGGACAGTAAATCACGCTCTTCGCCAGAGTGCTTCCGCACAGCAGCCCCAGCTCCCTCCTCAGCTGGAAATGCAATATGCCACGTACCCCAGGCGCTGGGACCACCCAGGAGGCATGTGGGGTCACTCACACACACACACACACACACACGCAAACACACAGAAAAACAAATGCGCATGTGTTCATACAATCACACACACACCCACAATCAAGAGCAAGCAGATACACGCATATATAAGCTTGTCTTCTGGATGCATTTTTATGTGAGGTGAACTGGTCTGAGGCATTAGGGGTGAGGGGGCAGAGACATTTCACAACAAGTGGTGGTTTCAGTGGTTTTAGTCACTGGGATCTGAATACCACAGTAACTCACAACTTCCTCTTTGGCAAATATCAAAGGAAGGTTGACCCTCTGTGTTCAAACGAGCTGCAGGCATGTCAGAAGAAACTGTTAAAAACTCATTTTGGAAGAAATAAGTTACTAGGAAGTGCGGTTTGGGCAAAGTATTACAAGCAGAGGCGAGGTCAAGACATGGAAGGAAGATGATATAAGTCCTAAAATGTGCTTAAAGTTAAATAACGGTCTGTTATTTGAATGTTGTTTGTTTGTTGGTTGGATGCCTGAGCCCACAAGGCAAACCAGACTACTAAAAAGATGGTGAGCATTTTTGGGTGACTTTGTTTTGGTTTCCAGAATCATGCTGGTTTCGGGAATCGCAAAGAGGGAATCAAAGCAAAGAGCAGCCCTGATGTTTCACAAAAGGTCTGAGTAGCTGTGGATGTTCATCTTGGTTTCAGTGGTTTTTTTTATGATCCAGATTTCATGACTTTATTACAATCTATCGTGACCTTAGGATTTTAAGGCTCTATCAGCAGTCAGAGCGGTTTGGAGATAGAGGTTCAAAGTTTTTACATCCTAGTCAGCAAAACTAAATCACAGTATAGTTCTCCGTTATTTGTCAAAATAGGACAGCTTTAATGTGCTACGGAAATAACCCAAAAACCTATCACCTTTTTAAATAGGGTTTTTTTATAATCAGGTCTCCTCACGCTACTTTGCCTTGGTTTTGTTGCTCTTGTCTCTTTGTCTTTTTTTTTTTTTTTTTTTACCCTTTTTGACATACTGGGATCCTTGAGTCTCTGAGTACTCAATGATTCACAACATTTTGGTTTTCATTTGCTGTTTGTTCTTTGTTTTTTTTAAGTGATCTGATTAACTAAAATCAACGATAATAGGCACTGAGATAAAAACCTCTTCCTTTTATTTCCTCAATTTTTAGGATCAATAATACATAAAACAAAAACAGACAAAAAGTGTCAAAGACTAATCAAAAATATCAGATAAAAAATTACATTTCTAAGAGTGTATCTGGGATTGGTTCAGTATCTGCTGTATCTCCACTTCTGGAAACAAGATTTGTCAGTGAATTTGTCAACAGTAAAATTATTAAAGATAAAATGTTTCGAGACATTTTCTGTTTTCTGTTGCTTTTGATGTTCGAATATCAAGTAGCTAATCTTTCTGTTATTCATTTTAGATTTTAGGAAAACTATTTTTTTTTGTGGTCATTTGCTTTATTTTGTTCATGACAGAGCCCAAATAAGATAGAAGATGTACCATGCTCAAACCCAGTACATCAAGAATATGTATCCACTCCCTAAAACTGGGGAGCCTGTTTCTTTTTCATTATAATGCATTTTGACTTTCTACTCGACAGTGAGACAGTGTTTACTTGCCTGCTTCCTTGCAAACAGCTGCGAGGTCTGCTCCTACGTATCCATGAGCGCTGTCGGCCAGCTGCGTCAGCTCCTCGGCGGTGGCGCTGCATGGTACCGAACTCAGCTGCTTCTGCAAAATATCTGCACGCTCTGCAGCACCAGGAACTCCCACCTGCCGTCATAACAATCAACGAAAGAACAGGTTATACAATGCAACATTTTATTTACAAAGAAATTATGGCTGAACCCGAGAAGGAACCTCAAACCATAAAGGGATGGAGTACTTTGAGAAACTTGGCAGATATTTTCAGCTGTGGGTTTCGTTTTTTATTGATGGCAAACAAACATCTTCCGATATTTACATTTTAAGCACTTGTCTGACAATTTTTACCAGACCAACTCACGATGAGCGAGCAGGAGGGTCTTGAATGAAAACACATGTTAGCTGATGGGTGTAACAGGGAAGGAACCTTTAACCTGTCTGACACAGGGAAGTCTTTCTAGGTAATGGAACCACCTTACCACCCACTTTGATGCAGTGACATGTAGTACTCACCTCTAGCTCCTTGTCAAAGCGTCCCGGTCGACGCAGGGCAGGGTCAAGGGCGTGGGGTCGGTTTGTGGCCCCCAGGACTAACAACTGACCTGAGTGACCCTCCTAGACAAGAAAAAGAAGAGAGATCAGTTTTGTAATTCTGTTTTAATGTAGTTTTCTTCTCAATTCTCACAGTTCTGTCATCCAAAATCAAAATCATGAGCCTAAAACTTGAAGGAGAGTTCATTTTTAAGGACTCAATTTACACATTCAAGTCTTTCTGGATTGTTGTTTTCTTCCATTGTTACTATATAGGTCAGGCATGTCCAAACTATTCCATAAAGGGCCATGCGGCTGTGGATTTTCATTCCAACCAAGCAGGAGCACATCAAGCTTGACTCAATTAATCAACTGATTTCAGTCTTCAGACAGTTGATCAGTTGAATCATGCGCACTCTTAATTGGTTGGAACAAGAATCCTGCACACACATGGCCCTTTATGGAATAGTTTGGACATGCCTGATATAAGTGCGTAACAAAGTAATTAATTTCAATATGTGTCCAAGTGTTTTTTTAGCAATGCTAGTTGATAAATTAATGGCAAAGCTAGAATATACACCAAGAGAGATTTTTGCTATTGAGTCATTGACCGCACTTTCAACTTGAGTCAGTCTCGTGTTTCTCGGGACGGTGGTCTACCTGTAAGATGAGTAAATATATTTCCCCATTTTCAGTACTGCAGGGAGAACTGAAACACAAATAAATCAAGGCTAATTCATACTTTCTGTCATTCTCTCCCCGTGTTTGCGAGGGTGGCCTGCGTGGCCCCTCTGTGGACGGCCAAGCACAGTCCAAAATTTGTGACAACTGCACATGTGCTAGAGAAGCAAACAGGAATGCCTGTCTTATCTATTCAGTGGTGTACTCTGCGTGATACACCTCCCTTCTTACCCGACTCCAAGGACACTACACTGCTGAAGAATCTGGATCAGGTGGGGCAGTAGCTGGATTGTCTTTAAGTCTTTCACCCTTTTTTTTCAGGGTTTCTAAAACACAGTAAAGTATGAATTAAGAGGCTCATTTGTCTTGCAGTAGTTTGTTCTTGTTTGCTTTCCCTTGAATTTAATCTGATACATTGGCCTGGAACCACCCACTTGGCATTAAGGCCAACCAAATCACAAGACTTTTGCCCGCTAGCTAGCTTCTTTTAAAGTAGACTAAGATAAAAACCATGATGGGTGAAACAAAGTATTCACAAAAAGACGTCATGAAGAGCAGGAGGAGGTACAGCAATCACTCTCAAACCAGACACCTCCTCCTCCTGTACCAGTTTGTCCTCAACAAGTGCCAAGTAGTAACAACACGTACGTAGCTGCTGATTCAGCCCTTTCCCCCGTCAGCAGCAGCAACAAGCTGAACTGTTGAAAGAGTCTTTTCAGCTGTCAGTCACATAAAAACTGGCGTCAGGGCATCAGTGATGACGTACAAACTGAACTCTTTCTCTTTGCTCCCTCCTTTGAAAGAGAACTGACTGAAGCGTTGAGCAATA
Organism: Rastrelliger kanagurta; assembly: GCA_024605255.1. Classification (NCBI taxonomy): domain Eukaryota; kingdom Metazoa; phylum Chordata; class Actinopteri; order Scombriformes; family Scombridae; genus Rastrelliger; species Rastrelliger kanagurta. The sequence goes on along the minus strand of JANJYQ010033996.1, from coordinate 10,307 downwards.
ATGAAATAATTTCAGCTTTCAAAAAACCAAGCCCCATCATTTCCTGCTGTAATCATCAAAAGTAAAGTGATTTACAATTTAGGACTGTGGTAGTTTGTTTCAGTATTATTGTTTATGGATGTTGTTGTTTTTTTATGTGTGCGTGTCTGAGTGCGTATGTGTGACATTTTAGGAGAGTGAGAACATTTTTACCGGTCCTCACTTTCTGACTTCAGCCTTAATTTTAAGGTGAAGATGAGAATTGGGTTTAGGTTCAGTTTAGAGAAAGGTTTAGGGTTAGGGTTGGGTTTTCAGTGGTATGTGTGAGAGTGTTTCACTTGTGTATGTAAAAGCATTACACATGTATGTGTGTGTGTGCATTTCAGTACAGTATGTATGTATTTTTGGTTTCATATGTGTAGGTGAGAGGAAAAGTATGTGTATGTGAAATAGGAATTAAGTTGCGATGGTTAAGGTTAGGGACTCGGGAATGCATCATGTTAACGAATGTCCTCACTAAGTAGGTAGCTATACAAACGTGTGTGTAAGTGTGTGTACGGTTCATGAGGCTGCCGTGTCAGGCTATGTTCAGGTGTCATTTTTAACACTACACAGCATGTCGGTACTGGTGTACCTCTATCCATACTGTATGCTGCACTGTTGCATCTGTCAGGTGTGTATGAGTAAGGCTCGTATGATTAACGGTCGTTCCAGAAAAGGTGTGTAAGACGACGACAGATTAAAACATCACAGTATACCTGCTATAACAAACTAGACTACACTACTAATCTGTAAGGCTTATATGATTAAACTGTGGTGCATTCAGGAATGTATAGCTGTAATGTTTTCTTAACATATTACTTTCACAACCTGTTAAGTATGATTGGTCTTGGACAAATTAGACCCACCAACACTGCTTACGCTACTGACACATAGCCTAAGTTTGACAATAGTATGGAAGACAAGTGAACACAACGTTTGAATTATACTTTTTTTTCTCACTCTCATCCAAACCATGATTAAGAATACCAAAAATCTACTGCTGTGATTAACCTTCAGGTTCAGTGTACCATTGGTGTCAAAGCTGATAAAGTCTTATGTAGCTTATATTAAAATGTTGATAACACATGTCCAGTCTTTGAACATGGTCTCAGATATGTGCAGATGCATGTATTGTATGCAGTAGTGAGTGCGATGATCTTATGGGGTGTTGCTTTGAAATAAGGTATGTATGAGACAAGACCTGCTTTAACAAACTGGACTACACCACTGCGCCTACTGTATGTTATTTTTTTGTATTCCTGCTGTCATTAAGCTGCTTTTCTGTTTTCAACTTGCTCTAGTTGTTCAGTAACTTACAGGAACTGCGAAGCTGCATTCAGACTGAAACCAGCCTGTGCAATAATGCAAGGTGCTGTGTGGTGTGAGTGTGTTGTTTAAAGTGCCGGTGAGACACTGACATATGAACAGAATACAGATAATTGCATTTAAAGGATAATCAGAAAAACACTGCACAGTGGTTCGTAATACTCACAAAGTGGATTTTAAAACTCTGGAAAGTTATCACACTGCAACCCTATTTACTAGCAGGCACATGTGGAGTGTGTCTGCGTGCACAGATCTCCAAAAAAAAAAAGTATGAATGGAACTGTGTGTGCGTTCGAAAACCACAGCTGTCCATGGATGCGAAATGCGGAAAGCATGAATTAGCCTTTACAGCGCTAGTGAGAATGCCGAGGAGCAGGAAGTGCTTTTTCCACATTCCGCAAAGCAATCACTGCTGATGACCTTGGATCCTCGAGTCTGGAAAACAGACAGAAGAGGGGACCTGGCAGAGAATTTGTGCATCTGCGTAATATCACCATTTCAAATACGGGCTCTTTTCTTTGCTGATAAAGTTTTGCCAAATTGGCAGGTCATAGCCGCCGTAGGTGATTTGTTTCCCAGGCTCCCACTGGGTGCACATGTATGTGTATGTGTATGTATGTGTGAGCGCATGAGTGTGTGTGTGCGTGTGGTTGATCCTTTTTCTCATCAGGCACTGAAAGAGCACTCTGCAGACAAATGACACCCCCGAGACACAGCCCACAGTGTCTAAAGGGCGTCCAGCATGCCGAGATGGTTTCTGCATGACGATCTGCATTTCCAATGAGGACGTATCCCGACAGTCTGCTGCAAACGACCGTGCTCTTATGTCGTGTGACAGTCGTACAGGCGATTGTGTTTTTTTGTCTTTTTAATTTTTTTTTAATCATTTTTATTTACACTTGAGTGCATTGGTCTCAATTTTTTTTTGTAGTTTTTCTATGTTTCTATGTCCCTTCATCGTTTCCGTTCCTCCTGTCTAGCCTGTCCCCAGTCTACACTTGCTTTGTCCATTCATCAGTTTGTCATTCAACTGTGAAGCACTTTAAGCCACATTAACCTCTATGAAAGGTGCAGTATTAATAAAGCTTCATTGATTGATTGAGATGGATTGTGCATACAATAACTGGATTTAGAATTAAGTAGCTCTTAATACAAATATGCGATGGACAACAAAAGAATCACAAGAAGAATGAGAATTTGTTTGCAGTGCCACTTCAGATAGTGTTGACTACAAGCCCAATAAAAATTCTGTTTAAAAAAAAGGGATACTTACTGAACCAATCCCATCCATCAGAGTCAGGAGAGAAGCAACAACTCGTTTTTCCACCTCATTCTGTGCCCCTTCTCGTTTTGGACACAAAGCATCCAGCTCATCGATAAAGATTATCGCAGGTTGCCTGTAAAACCAAGAGAGACTCTAAGAAATGCTTCGGACACTCTACACACAAACAGGACACAACCAACAGGACTGTGACAATGAAAATCACGAGCTATGACAGTCGCACATACACATTTTGACAGATTCATTAACTATTTTTTTTAACAGTTTAACTATTTTCCCTCTTCAGATAATTAATAGGGCTGCAGTGTAAATTTAATACCATAAATCCTCTGTGACATTTCAGTATGAAATATGACAAATAACACAATGGATTTATCTGATTTAACTGTGTTTTCACAGCACAAGACAAATTTACAGCACTCAACAACGTTTATATTTAATTCAGCACAAACACAGTAAGCCGCACAGAACATACATGTATTTGGCTAGTGATGATACATAGAAAGTGAGATTAACCAAAGCGTTTACCTCTGAGATGCTTCAGTGAATATCTGTCTCAGCCTCGCTTCAGTTTCACCATAAAATCTGTAAGGACATAAACCTCAAAGTGAGTAATATGACTACAGATCACATGTAAAGTCAGGGGCATTGTCAATACTCACTCATTTATTTTTATTATTTTATATTCAGGCTGGGAATTTATAGTATATTTTAAATATGATCGTACTTGCTCACAATCTCCGGCCCGTTGATCACCGTCACATGAGCGCCGACCTCATTAGCTATGGCTCGTGCAATCATCGTTTTACCTGTGCCCGGGGGACCATACAAGAGAACTCCTCGAGGAGGTGGGATCCCTGTTTAAACAACAGCTTACATTTAGATTTTTGATAACGGCAAATAGAGTCATAATCACAAAAATCTGTGTAATTTTCTAACAAAAGTCATCGTAATTTTTAGATGGATCGATGGATAGATCTTTTAGCCAAGTGGTGACTGTATCAATGTATGCTTGTGGACATCAAATTACAAATTTAAGGGGTAAAAGAGTTGTCTCTCCTCATAACCATCTTCCATGACTGCACTTTAAGTACAACTATGAGCACAACATATTCCATAACCAGCATTATGAAAACCTTGTGCTAGCTCCACAGTGAATCAATAATCAGTAATGACAAGTCATAATGTTTATTTGACTTTTAGAAAGAAGTCATGTTTTTTCTAAAAGGGGAGAGTTGCTCAAGATGGAATTCCAAACAAGGACCTTTAATGTTGTGTAGAGTCCCTGTCAAACATTTTCCAGAGTCTAAATATCCAGAATTATCTTAGAATAAACACCATTTTTTTGCCTTTTTATTTGAACGCTATTAAAATAAATAAAGTAATATAGAAGAGTGCTGAGTCATTTTTTCAGGTGACCTACCATAGTTGGAGAACAGCTCCGGGTGTTTCAGAGGAAGCTCAATCGTCTCTCTGATAACATCCAACTGGCTGCTGAGCCCGCCAATCATGCTGTACATGACCTTTGACCTTTTTGTTTCTGCATCCGAATCCTCGTTCACTGCTCTGTCTCTGAAACTCACTTTGGTAGAGCAAGACAGGCAGTAGAAAGTGTCAGTACTTGATGCACCAGCAGGGGGAGCTATGGGGGTTTTCTCTGCCTGCTCTGAGTTGAGTGAGGCCTCAATATCAACAGAAGTGTCCCCCGACCCTGCAGGGGGATTCTGGGAGTTGTAGGAGGGGGTGGTGGGGGCAGAAGGTGAGGAGAGAGAAGTGAGGTTGGTTGGTCTTAGGGGGGTGCTGGCTGCTGGACAGGGCTCTCCGGGCCTCACTGGCGTCCCAGTGTCTTCCACGGTGAGCAGGCTGAGCTGCAGGGAGAGGTCAGCCGATGAAGAGTCCAACACTGAGTTCATCACGGATGACTCCTCAGTGACGGGGCCCGTTCCTGACAAAGGAGCCGGTCTCTGAAGGGTGACGCCGTCCTCTCCTCTTACAGCCTCAACCCGAAGGCTACATGACCGGCCGAAGTAGGTCAGGGACAGGACGTTTCCTGGCAGAACGATGTTTCCAACTGGCACGAGACAGACAAACCAGGAAAGTTATTCCACCAAAGCAAACAGAGCTGTCTGGGCAGTAATAAAACACTGAACAGTAATTCATTTTTCTTTCTCAAAATAGAGGTAAGTTACTGTGGGTTGTTTCATAAAGGTGGCCAGAAAACAAGCCTTGATGTGAAAAACCTGTCTTGAATGAGTCTGTCAAACCAGAACCAGAACTGTTTTATAAAAGTAAAAACAGAGCTGATGAAATCCAACTAATTAAAGTTTGGTTCGAAAACTGACTGTAAACACAAACCTGAGACATCAAGCATAGATCACATTAATTCACAGTGGAGAAAACAGACATCTAAAGACAAAACTATGATGGTGATGATCTCAACCACAGAGCAGCATAAATTCAACATTCAACACTGAGAGTAAATATTACAGTGAAAATGAACAGGACCACTGAAAATAACAAAAAAAAAAACACTTCTGACCACATCTTGTGTTTTTTATAGAGATATTTGTGGGTGTCTTTTATTTTGTTTGGCATATAAAATACAAAAGAATCATGAAAATGTTTCTTCCTATTAATCTTATTGTACTTTCAGTCCATTTAAGAGCACAAACATGAACTAGAGTACTGCACAGTTCTTGCAGACTAAAAAAAAAACAATATAAGCTCTGATTTGAAGAGCACAATAAGTGTAGCCCAGTGATCCATTTGACGTGAACTGTAAACTTAATCATATGCAGCAGTAAGGAAGAACCTCGAGGGTGGAACTAAATGCATGAAACAGTTTTTCAGTCTGGCAGATGGATTTTAATACTGGTTAAGTGAAGCCTACAGTGAAGTTAAGCCTGTAATCTGGCTTGATGAAACACCCCCTCTGGTCCTTAAATCTAAGATGCATGAGTAATGTATGAAAGGAATGGAGGAAAAGAAAGCTGCATGTACTTTCAAAACACAATACAATATAGCAAAGCATCACCATATACTTTACATATCTAATATATATTTACTGTGTCAATCATTTAATCAGGAAATGATCTAAAGAAAAACATTTCAGTAATTCATGAAAAGGAGATTTCGATGTGAATATGAAAACAATATGTGAAAAATGTAAAGGTTTCATATGTGACATGTTCCCAAATCTGCAACTGTGTGAGGATAACGACCAACTTACCCAAAGACCTGAGCAGGAAGTTCTTGAACTCATCTGTGTCTAGTTTGTCATCTTTTGACCTGATTGAAAATTAAATAAAGTTGAGAATCATCCACACACTTTTTAATCCGGAGAAAAGCATTATTTATTGAGAATTAAAATATGAATTGCAGTTACAAGAAGTGACCAGCAGATGGCAGCCTCTACTTAAATTATACAATGAAAAAGCAGACAAGTCCTGATTCAGTTTCCTTGGCACTCCCACTTATGACAATGATGATGCTACACATAACTCTATTGCATATTTATATTGAAATTGTAAATTTCAATTGCAGCTTTTTCATATTTCTGAGCAAGATAACAGTGAAATTGATTAAACATGTAGATTTTTTTGATTCTCATTGATATAAAAAAGATGGAGAAAATATAAAAGGACCACCTCTAAGTATAACAAAACATAATTAAACATTAAAATGTATCTATTTCTCTCTAAAACATAAACAGTGCAGCCTTCATGGATGAATAATATACTGCAAGGTGGTTGTACTGAAAGCATTAGTTTTAACCTAAACTAACAACTGAGTGTGCAATAATTACATTGTTGTGTTATATAAATAGATGATAGATAAATGTTACCTGGCAGAGAGAAACAGCTCCTCGGCCTGCAGCACAGGACCTGTTAGTGGCTGCAGCGTAACTTCATCCCCCGACTTCACTTTCAGGTTGTTCTGGACACATTTCTGAAGGCCAACTCTTCCACCAGGGAAAGAAGCAACAGGCCATCCCAAACACACCTGTAACACAGAGAAAAAAAACAGAAAGAGGGTTTAAGACATGAGGCGTGTTGTGTCCATTTAAAGAGGGATGATCGAGTGTCAAAGCAGAAGAAAAGAAAGTTACCTCCTGTTGTCCTGTGGCACTAGTCATCAGGACCGGTCTACTAATGCACACGCCGGCTGACTTCATTGAATTGAGGCCCATTTGTGCTAAATATGGTCTGCAAATTGTTGGTACTTTGTCATCAGCTGTGGAAAAAAACCTCACATAAATATGATTTAAATCATGCACTTACATAAAAGTAACAGATATTGCATCATTTAAAGCTCCAAACTTAAACATAGCAGTAAAATGTACTTGAGTACTTGATACCACCTGTCACACCACCCTCCCCAACAAGCGATCTTCCATTGGTATCACCCATACTCCATTAGACTAGTTCACATCCTACTGTACCCTCTCTGACCGCACTCCGTTTATTCAAAGCAAGTCCTTTAAATCCTTCTCCCTCTCTGTTACTTCTGATGTGTCACGGGGCTCTCTCCCGGGACCCCAACTATTCATCATCTACCTCCTTCCCTTTAGCAATATTTCCCATATGTTATTCAAATGTGACAGTTTTTCTCTCGTTATTGATAACTCCTCTGTTTCACCGTCTCCTCAGGTTAAGAGTTTGGGTGTCATCCTTGAAAGGACACAATCTTTTCAATCCCACATAAATGACATTACCAGGTCTGCCAACTTCCACCTACGAAACATCAATTGCCTCCACCCCTCCCTTACCCCTGCACTCTCCGTCATCCATGTCCATAGTTGTGTCACTTCCCTTCTGGATTATTGCAATTCTCTGCTCCCAATCTCAAGGTTATATAAAGTTGTTTTGTTTTGATTTAATTCCATTCAACTAATCCATTAATTTAGTGATTCAACACTGCATTGGTTTATCTGTACACTACTGATCTCACATTAGATATCTCAGTAGAAAATAATGATCACACTGACGATGTAGAGCTTGTCATCATAGGGTTAAGGAATCAACTTCGCCTTGTCAAACAGCTGCAATTTTAAATTAAGATATCAAACAAGTGATTAACAGTGAGCTCTGNCAACACTGCATTGGTTTATCTGTACACTACTGATCTCACATTAGATATCTCAGTAGAAAAAAATAATCACACTGACGATGTAGAGCTTGTCATCATAGGGTTAAGGAATCAACTTCGCCTTGTCAAACAGCTGCAATTTTAAATTAAGATATCAAACAAGTGATTAACAGTGAGCTCTACTTCCTGTGCTGATCTGATCATCTCTCAGCATCACTTCAGCATCACTGAGCAACAAGCAGCATATGACCCGCCTCCATACAAACTTCACCACTGATTGACTCATTTGCTGAAACGTAATAGAAAAGTGTGGCAAAGCCTGTCAACATAATGCAGTCTATGTGTTCAAATATTTACCTTTCTCAATGAAATCAATGACAGTAAAGGAGTTGGAGTCCTGGCCGGAGGATTGCAGGCTGGAGTCATTTGAGCCATCCTTCAGTACGAGTGAACTCTCTCCTTCATTTGTTTTCTTTGATTTGCTTTTATTTTTCTTTGAAGACATTTTATTCGTGGTAAAACTTCTCCACGTGAATGTACCAACATGTGTAAACACGAAGAAGAGAAATAAACTTCCTGGTTAAAGTTTAGTCCCGCCTCTTTATTACCGTAAAACTTATTGTGTAAAACCACCCTGCCAGTTTCAGTTCATGGTGTAAGCCTACTGCTGGTGACATATTCTTTTTATGGTTTGCATTATTAAAAAGGTTACATTTTAAATTGTTAGAATTTTATATAAAAAATAAAATAATATGGACTAGACGATGCAAATAAGATTGCGAAAATGTTACCTACCATAGTAATGCAGGATTGCAATGAAAACTGGATAATTTAAGATGCTCTTAATTGTCGACAAATATACAAGCATAAATCAATACAATAAAATAATGCATACAAATCAGTAAGAAGCAATCTCAGATTCGGCATACATCTGATATGCAAAATTGCTTTTTCTATGTATTTTTTAAAGAATTATATCTGGGTTTCTTGCAGGTATGCGGCTTTATTTCGGCGAGTTGACATCTTCAACAAAGCGCAATTATTATCTAAATTAAAACATATTTTTAAGGATTTGAAAGATTAATACATTTGTGTTACCTAAAGTCAACACTGTCCAATAATTGTTAAAGCAGTGACTTGCTAAATCGACAGATTTATGAATGAAGTTCATTGAGGTACCACAGGAAAGCACACCGAGCCTGTTCGAGCTATGTTTTCGGAACATTACGGTATTTATGCAACTTTCAGGCCGGACGTTTACGTAACCACACTACACATGCCGGTTGTAAACTGACCAAAGTCTTATTTTTAACGGAGAAAAGCTTGTTTAGAGCAGCGAGTAACATGTCTGCGTCCGCCTTTGTTCATAAACTGTTGCCCCTGATGAGAGGAAGGTGTTGCGGCGGTAAGCTTCTTTGTCCCCCACCTACAATAGTCCGTGCGTTTTCATGCACCGCAGGTCGTTCCCAGCTGCACCGGGTGAAGGGGACCGGGACTTTAACGGGGAAAGTGGACCGATTCGGTGGAGTGACAGTGAACCTGGCTGACACCGATTTACCGGAGGACATCAGCGAAAGTTTATTTAGTGGGTTACTGAAAGGTTGGTGAATATATAATCTGCAGTATGAGACATGGAGTCCAAAACACTGTGTTGTGAAAACATCACCATGAAGTACAGTGAGTCATTGACCCGCTACACTGAGGAACTTATTCATTTGCACATATGCACGGAAGTATTGCATGCAATTTTATCTTGGTATGACATCCCGCTGTTAACTTGTTGTGAAATGAGAGCGTTATGAATTTAATCATAAAAAAATTATACATTTCTAAGCCAGATTTAAATCTTGTTTGGTGCATGTGGAAATGAATGTTTAATATTTAGCTTTAAACATTCACTCGTGCATGACCATAGACAGTGTGACTGCATGAGGTTTCTTATTAAAAGTTTCCACGTGTTTAAAGGTGAAATGAGGAGGCCCCTGACAGGTCATTAGTTCCCAATTGAACTGATACATAGATGTATAATTAAATAAGTAAATGAATGGAATCATAGGTGTGTTTCTGGCAGCAACCAATTGTTTTCCTGCCATTCAAAATGTCAAAATGGTCACAGTAATGTCTTCAATTTATCACTTTGTCTGAGTCATAATATTAAATAGAAAGATATCCAAATAATTCATGTATGAAAAAGAAAAACAGCAAATCTCCATAAAATATTTGGCATCTTTACTTATTGCAGGTCTTCACTGTCTATCACTCCAGTTACTAACATAAACCTCTTTTAGAAAAGCTGTATCATCAGTCCCTAGGCTACTTCTACCATCTGTGTATCTGTTGCATATCATCTTGCTTAAATTCCCAATGTTCTCTCCACAATCACATTAAGCAGATATCTCATCATCAGTTTTTTCACTTTGTCCCCCCCCCCCCACCTCCCCCACTTGCTGCCTGTTTTGTTTTAGTGTCTTCTTTTAACAAAGGAAATGGATGAAGTAAAAAGAAAGCTTCTGATTTGTGCACTTTGCAGATTCTTTGGACCAGTGGAAATCAGAAGGGAGGGTCGCGGTATGGCTTCGAGTTCCCATCT
>JANJYQ010033977.1:13039-23749 GCA_024605255.1 Rastrelliger kanagurta | reverse complement strand
ACACACACACACACACACACACACACACACACACACACACACACACACACACACATACTCATTACCCAAATCATTTCATTGCTAGTTAATAATTTAAGATGTATTAAGGAAACATTTCCATATCCAGTGATGTGTTGATTTTAATTCTATAAGTCTTCTGTTTGTGTAAACGTGATTTTCCATTGTTGTGTCTAATATGGGTTATAATTTGACGCTGCATGACAATGTGCAGACGTCTGGTCCAGATTTCCACTCTTGTTCCGCCTGTTGTTTTTGTGCTCTCCAAACAGATGCTCCATCAAATCTCTTTATACTTGGCTGAGCAATGGGAGCTACGCACTGTCACTCCATGGCCCAAAGACACCCAATATATAAGCTGTCATTTACCATGATAACTTTAATGAATGCGTGTGCAACATTTATGTGTGTATGTGCATGCCTGCTTGCTCATAAACATATGCTGGCAGGCTCTCTTTTGCATTTCTCGATGCAACTCTTTATTTGGAAATTCGCTGTAAATTCTCTGATGTTCAGCCAGCAAACCAATAAGATGTGTATTTTTATTCACATCTGGTCTTTGTCCAAAAATGACAACACCCCAAAACATTAACCTCATATGAATTCCCCTGAGACCTTGCTTCCAAATGTCCTCCTGTCTAGTTATCTTTAAACTGTTGTAAGTCAGCCAGTCATTAGGATTTTTCTATCAGGGTGGGCTTTACAGATCAATGCCCATCTCCGTAAAGACAGGCCAAATGCTGGATGAAATATGAGTGCCTGTATGGGTTGTCTGGCTCTTATTAATATAGCACTACCATATAACAGAGCATCTGAGTGTCATCTGGTGACTCATAACAACATGGTGTGTGCTCAGAGAAAACATGCAAACATGAGGAGAATCAGTTACTCTCAAGGTAAGGTCAAGACCCCGTAGAAGCAATCCCACCTTAGATACAGTTTTAGGCAGCACTTCAGCAAGACAAGGGGTTTTCAAATAAAAGATCATCTCTATAGATCATCTCTTCTTAGAAGTGAAAAAATATGCATTATTTATTGTAACTTCATAACACAAAAATCTGTAAAACATCCCAAAATATAAATGTATTTGATATATTTAAAGAGTTAGTAGCTGGATACAAACTGAATAGGCTTTGTGCTGCGCAGCACAGTGTTCCTCTTGACTGTGTCTGTACTCATGACACAATCTGTCTTTTGCACATCTGTCTTTACTCACACTGTAAAGCTGACATCATCTCCACACATGTAAAACCACATGCACACACACACACACCCACACTGCCCCCCCAGCACAGGCCCTGTAGACACTTCTGGAGCATGAGGATGGAGGAGGGCTAAATAAATCAAAATCAACAACAGGCATCTGTTTGAAACAACTGACAGGATCCAGGATGCAGCCCTGAAGCGGGCACAATGAAGGTCAAGGGAAAGAAGGAAACACAGCATTGTCTCTGTCTTTTTGGCTGCAAGCAAATGGGACCAATTTTAGTTTTAAAAAAAAAGTTCCATATAAATCACTCTAATAAGAGTAAGGCTTAATCACCAAGGATACAGATAAGAAAATGGCTGAGGTTTCGCACTCTGTTGTCAAGGAAACTGGTCTGAACTGGCCTGGTGGCCTTGGTAGCTCACAGTTAACAGTCGACTACAACCATCAGATACAGACAGAACATGGAAACCTTGAGAGACAAAATCCTCTTCCTCTGCTTCATCCATGTATTTTTTAGTCAGTAAACCTCTCATTCCCTCCCATCTTTTTTGTGCAAACATTCCTCCGTGTGTCAGGTAAGAACAGGTGGAACAGGTTGACATTTTTAGTCTTTTTTAATGAGATTATATTGTGCAGCTATATTGGAAGTTATTTGTGACTGCAACTGAGATGTTTTAAGGGATTTTGCAAATGTAGACATCATATTCAGTATTTCCCTTTGTCAAGTTTCTTGAAACATATGAAGTGTTGCAAATTACTGGAATTAGACAGATACCAAAACAATCAACATGTTTTTCAGTGACTTAAAAACACTTGTATAGCCTGTGGCAATATGTTTTCCGCAGTCAGTGTAATTTATATTATATGTATGACATGTCAACCTATCAAATGGCATCTGAACATGCATATTTAAAGAAACACGTCTCATGAAAATTAAATGCTCTGATCTGAAGTTAGATTAAAGAAGGGTAATGCACAAAATATGTGAGAAATATTCTTTATCCAGCTGAAAACTCTGGTAGTCATGATATTTCTCACAATAAGGGATGATATATTGCTAGGAGAACGATATAGAATAATTCATGATTGTTCTGTGTGTGAGTGTGAAGGCAATACATAATGATGTAAACTGCCTCAACACACAACAATAAACGTGATTACAGTTTCTTATGTGGGAATGGGATCTTTGCTTTTAATGTTTTTGCAAACTATGGATTCAAAATCAGAAATAATGCCGAAGAGACCAGTGTTTTTAGGTGGATTTTATTATAAAATCAAATTTCACTGTGTCAGTTAATGAGATTTTGCTCCCTTTGGAAGGCAATTAAACAATAGACCCTGTGTCCCTGTCCCTGCCAATATTCAGGCAGTTCTCCTCTATCAACACACAACTATCTAATACCAATTAGTTTCTGTCTTTTCAAATACATGCAAATTAAAGTTGCAGCAAATTAACTGGCTTTCCAGCTTATCCCGGGCACTGAAGTGTGGACCCACTGCGCTATATCTTTTACTTTGTCATTAGTTCATCCTCCAGTCTAAGTCAGTTCATTCTCAAGAGTAATATGATGGGAAAGGGATTAACCTTACCCAACTCCTTATATCTGATTCAACTGGAACTGATGTAACTGTTTATCTGTTGTGAAAAAGAAAATGACAAAAAAGAGACATTCTTACATATTTGTGAATTATGTCAGAATACACCACTAATTCTGTAATCATAATCAGTTTGTGTTTAATGTAACTTGCTTTCAATGATCTAGCCCCCTCTACTGTGTAAAGAAATGATTATGTAGAAGACTCCTGCCTCAGAGGTCCTCCTTAGACACTGCTCTCATACATCATACATGTAACAGACTGTCAGTGTGTTATTCAAATATTGCAGCCTTAGTAACACATTTTTAAAGACTGCAGAGGAAAGCTACTAAAAGTAATAAAATCTAATTTCAGTGTCAGATTGTATTTTGACAGTATGTTTTTTCTCCCCTGTCATTCCCTGCCCTGCTGAGCTAATCTCCTCTGCTGTTTTTTTTTACCTTGCTGTTGCCTAAATTTGCTTTTCATATCCATCTATTCCTCCAGCAGTACATAGATAGACTCTTTTAAACCACTAGGGGGCACTATGAAACAACTCAGACATTAGTGAATTAACAGGGGAGTCATAAGAGGTGGTTATTTCTCCAGCAGTTGATGTTTGTTGCTGTGTTACTGAAAATTAAATTCAAAACAAACAGGTCTGTTTGGTACACCCCTCCTCCCCAATTCTCCCCTGCTATTCCTCCGATTTGCCCTCACCCACCACTTTTTTTCTTTCTTTTTTTCCTCTCTCCCTCTCTCAATTTTTTTTCCTAAACCAACTGGTGGTTATGTTGTCTGGAATATGCTAATCTGCTATGCACTGGCAACTCCCTGGGTGAAGATCACTTATTAAAAGCATAGTTGGGAGGGTTTATGCAAATTGAGTCAAATCAAAGCAAGCTCTCCCTTGGTTGGTTACCCCTTTGCATACATTGTGAATTTGATACCAATATTTTATTCCTGATATTCCTTTTTTTGTGGAGCTTGTGCCAATTTTTCCATCACCTCCGAGCTCTCCTCACTTGTGTATTAAATGTTGAATTCATGTTGCTCTGATTTCTCAGGTTTTTTAAAATTTTCTTTGCCACATTGATGCTGCAGACAAACAGTTTGCTTGTCTGCCAAAGGAGAAGCTTCATTTCCTGTTGAGTGGATTGACAGATTTGTTAGAAAGAAAGGATGGATAATATCCGCTATGGCCAAAGGCTGCCATGAAGTAGTCTGACACAGACACTGATTAAGCCTCTTGAGATCTGAAGGGATTGTGGGTCTTAGTTGAGAAAGAAGAAGAGAAACAAAAAGAGTGAGCAGGCTAAAGAGTAAAACTGCAAATTGGATTGGATGGGATGCAAGTGTCCTGTGGGTGTGCTGGCTTTTGTGTAACATGTTGTTCAGGTTGGACCAACAATCAGTTGTGGTTACTTAACTCCAGACCATTAGGTGTTGGAGAGAAAGGATAAGTAGATCTCAGATCAACAAAGGGAAACAGGAGATAATGTGTTGTATTGTATGCAGGCAGTGTTGACTTTGGATTCCTTGTTATTATTTAAGAAAAAGTCATATGTGCAGAATCTGCTGTGCCTGTTTTGCATCCAGCCACACATTGTAATGAAGGACTCAATTTGGTCTCTTTACATGCAGAAGGGTCTATGTTTTTACCACTGTAATGCAAACACATCTGACTTCTAAAATCACCCCTGCCCTTTAGCTCACCTTGTGCTGTCTTAATTTAGGGTGCAAAGGTGAGTCCTCTGTGTTCCATACAGTATTTATATTTTGACAGTAAATTAAGTCAAAAGAGCAAAGGTCAATGCCTGCCCTTCAGGCAAATGTGCAGACTTTGCAGTCTTGTGTTGGGTACTAAATATCAGCAGGTGTCCCTATTACTGGTTTAGATTGCTGTCTCACTGGGAATTTTCAGCTGAATGAAACAAACTAAATGTTATTAAGTAGAACAACCTATGTGATTACTCAACCATTCAGCCAAGCAGTGAGACTGATTAGACTGGATGTTTCCTCATGCTTTAAGGGAAGAAATGCAAACTTAGTCATGGTGTACAAATGGCTTCTTGCACAGAGAGGAAATAGTTAACAAGGGAAATATTTACCATCTTTGTTGAATCATCATGAATGTGAACTTAGATGAAGAAAATTCATGACAACTCACTCACAAATGACTCAGTAACTGTAAAAATTGTAGAGCCCTTGACAGTCATGTTTTGCTATGATCTTGAATATATATGATGTACTCATAATGGGGTACATTGAACTGCAAAATGCCATATTATACTAGAAGTAAACCATGCTCACTGGAGTATTCCTGAAACAGTATCAAAATGGAAGACAACTCGTTGACACATGAAAAATACAACATTCTTTTTTACAAAATTTTTTTACTATTGCAATTTAGATACAAATAATTTATAAACTTGTGTGGTAATTAAGCACAAGATACAAACAGCTTTATTATATGTGTGATGTCTTCACAAGCAGCTTTTGTCAAGATGTGCAGTATTTATTTAGACAGTTGCACTCGCCCGTGTCTTTGTGGGTCAATTCAGTAAGGTTTGGACTATAAGGTAATCACTTGAGCACATTTCAGCATTTAACCCGAGCATAAACCCCATCAGCGCAGTAGAAGCAACTGTGGATGATTCCTTAATCCAACCAGACACCGAGAGAGGGATTCATGAAGGCAGAAAGGCTTCCAACAGCATCCTCCTGACTGCACACCAGCAGGGATAAAATTCCCTAATGTGAATGCAGAAGGGCTTGCTGGCTGCAAAGTCTAATTGCAATATTAATCAATTACAGAGAATAAAAAGCCACTTTCTATGCCTACCATGGGTGGCTGGCATGCTGACTTCCTCTAGTTTTTGTTCAGTGGATCATATGAGGTTTGTGCACTATTGTAAGAAAATGAAATTATCCTACTTCACATTTGCATATTCGCTCAAAACAATGAGGTTCTTAGGCAGTAATATAGTAGCTACATCATACAAGTATAGCATATTGAATGTTTGCTGGACTCCTGTTGATATAGTTACACAGAATCAGCTTTGCATTAATGGTGAACGCAGTTCAATAATGTCTCAGTCTGGATGAAAGCAGCCCCCCATAAAAACCATCAGAGGGCAATCGATGTGCTTTCATCCCCAGGACGGAAATTGCACTCATATGGCTCAGACTCTATGAAGGTCCCCCATCCACAGCCAAATCATTAACATCAAACTTGCAGGAAAGAAATCAAAATGTCAGTCTACCCTGCAATCTCTGGGAAGATGAGTATTGCATCTATTTCTTATACAATTTCATTCTCCTCCACTCGTGGTGAAACCTACTGTAGGCTGTTGCCTCTAGCATGATTTAAGCTTATTCAGTATGGAGAATTAAAATAATTGTGTGTTGCACATGTTGGAAAAGTTTCTTTTTTGGAATTATTGAACATACTATACATACATAACTATGCCACTAAGTGTAATAGCTTCATATCATGTACAATGGCCCTGAATTCCTTAAAAGCTTCATTACCTCGGGCACATTGTTAATATATAGTTAATGGCTGGTTCATCCAAATGACAAAAACATATTTCTACACTTATCTCAAGTGTGGTACATGGAGATAGTTTTAGCTTTATTTATCTACTATAGGTCTTGGCTGTCATCCTTGTACAACTGAGGTGAAAGGATGCTGAACAGATTGTGAAACCCCTAGAGGAAAATTTGAGATTCATGATCTTGAGCTATATGAATAAAATTGACTTGAATTTAATTTGTGATGCTCACTGCGTTGAAAAATTGCACTTAAAAAGGAATCAAGCCAACTCTGATCCTGCCAAGACCCCTGATGTAGTGAACCCATACAATGCATAATAACTCAGCACTCCCACAAATACGCACTTGATGTATTTATTATTTCCATACAGTATTTATTGTTAACTCCTTCTCTCCATTTTTATTTATTTATTTTTATTATTATTTTAATTAGCTTTAAACCTTCTATATACTCTATCCTTTTGTCAAGGAAATGTTTGTGTGATGTGTAGTCTGATTTGGATGTCTCAATATTACACACACACATACACACTTTTGAATGTATTGTCTTTACCATGTTGGTTTCATTGTCTTGCAACGATTGTGATATATATGCAGTAATCTGATAACAGCATATACTGTATATAGGTCTGGACAATTTATCAGCCAATTTCTTGGATGTTTTTGTTTGTCTCTCTTACATAATCTAGCTTTCCTGATGTATGTTTTCTTTCTTGTTCTGCTCCATAATGTGATTCTTCTCACACCAGAGTGTCTGAGCTCTGTGATCTTTTACTTGTCAGTTCATTGTCTTCTGATTCATTGCCTACTTATTCAAAGCACACGCCAACCAGAGAAGATGTTAATTCATTGGAAATGCTGCAAATGTTCAAACAGTGTATTAAAGGACAGTAGCATTCACTTCAGCATTCATCCTTTTGATCATCCAGCATTCATGTTAAGTTAAATGTATGCCAAGGCCTCCTATAATATACACAATGAACACAAAAATAAACACATACACAAACTTATTTGCTCCCAGTCTGCACCCCCTCCTTTCCTTCTCATTGCCTCTCTTTCTCTTTTTTTTACTGTTTTTGCAACATTTGTAGAGATCAAAATGGTTTCAGCCCTGTATAGCTCATTTCACTCATTCCTCATGGTAAAAATGCTACTTGTGTGTTTGAAAGACAATGCACATTATAACTGCTTGTCATTTTGACAGTGTGAATGCACATGGGTGCATAGTTCCCACTGAAAAACTGTATTGTTACAAAAGCAATTAGCAACTTAAAATCAACACTGGCTGTAGTGCTAAATTAAAATAATGCAAGGCAGATGACATATAATTGCTATAATTACTGTATAATGATAACTGCTCTAATCATAGTATAATAGTTTTTTTTACGCCATCATCTTCATGATTGGCATAACTTATCTTCAATCTAAGTTGTAGTCTGAGTTATGACAAGTTTTTTCTTACATTCCTGAAGATAAAGTCATCTGCATCATCTCAGATCAAATCAAATTCTTTGTTTAAATGTTTAACTTTATTTGTTTGAATGTTTGAATAATGTCATCCATATTGATCCAAACACATGACACTAGAATCTTTTATTATCCTTTCTCAAACATGCCTTCATCAAGTTTTCAATATGCTGTCCGCAATTTCTTGACTTGCATTGACATCAGGATCTCTTGGTTTGGAAAAGCATTATTCTCAGAAATTCAGTTCCATCATTTTTAAATCAAATCTGGTCCTCTAATATAAGTGATATAAACTCTTTTGGAAGGCACATCGTGGGGAGAAAGTTGATTTTTTTTTTTTTTGCACAAACATTCTTGCTATGATAGAAATATTCACATTATTTACTATTATTTATTATTAAGATCGCCTGGAGACATGTATTAAGATTTAAATAAATACTCTACCTTGAATGATAATTACTTCCTAATATGTATTACACAAAGTTTAATACACAAAATGTTAAAATGACATCTACACCTTCTCCTTAATTAAAAATCCTACAATTTATGAATATATAAATATTATTTTTTATATGTATTATGACCTGCAGCAAAGGTGCCTTGCCAGAATGGAAGCAGAGGCACTGCCATGTATCATGCGCAGTAAGCACTTGATTACCAAGCTGGTCCAGTAACCATTCAGCAACCAAGCTGTTCCAAAAAGTCAGCTTTAAGAAGAGATTTAAATAAAGACTCTTACACATGCTTGAATCTTACACATGAAGTTCCTCAGTTCAGTGGCCCAAACAGCAAAGGGCCAGTCATTCTCAATAACAAAATTATTAGTAAGATCAGGCTCATAAGAAGCAGATCACAGATACAGAAGGAGCCTGACCATTCAAGGCAACCAGTACAATCTTAAAAATTGAACTCACAGGTAAACAGTAAACGGCTACAAGGATTGGTGTAATGTGGTCGCTTCTCTTAATATGTGTTAAAAACCTAGCAGCGGTGTTTTGTATTAATTGCAGGGTTTGGATGTTGGATACATCCTAACACCAGAAAAAAAAGATGAAAGGAAAATACCTGATCTTGGTTAGCTGTCTTGATTGGGCAAAGTAAGATGCTAAAACTTTGGTCACCTGAGCATCAAATGACAACTTTGAGCCTCTTTACAAACATTATCAGATAAATGCCCAGACTAAACACAAGATTGTTGATGCTGTCAGAGCTGTCAGAGGGGGTAATTATTACTGATTTGGACTCAATTTCAACTTCCAGTGTTTAAATTCAGTCAGGCAGGTCATAATGTAAGATTTATTGGTCATACCAGCAAGGATTTAGAAGGACACACACTAGAGTGTCATTCATGTAGCAGTGGAAATTGATGTCATGCCTATGCATGATTTTCTCCAGGGGTATATGTATACAGTAAGTAACAAGGGACCCAAACTAGACCCTTGGGGTACTGCACAAAAGAAGAGCACAAGAGGAGGAGGCCTCTCCAAGCATTATAGAAGGACTTGCTTGTCAGATAGTGGATAAAACTATCTAGCCGCATCACTGATGCCAGCAAAGTTGTTCATATGGCTGATTAAGTCATTATGGTCCACTGTGTCAAAGGTGGAGCTGAGGTCAAGGAGAATTAAAATGGAGTACAGGCCTCTGTCAACTCTGAGCAGTAAGCTACTGGTGACCAGAACAGTCTCAGTACTATACTAGAAACCAGACTGAAATTTGTCAAAAAATGTAAATGTTGGTTGAGTAGAGAAATTTTTTCCTAAAATTTTCAATAAAATGGCAGCCATACCAACCATCTGAAATACAGCTCTTAAAAACCAAGTGAGAATACAGCCTGAAAGGCAGGTGGATGATTTTGAAAGTGCAACAATGTGTTCCAGAGTTGACAGAAAAAGATTTCACAAAAGTGGATTAATGTTGAAGGCGATCAGGAGTTAACATTAAGCTCTCTGTGTTAAAGTACTACAGAATCACCCCTTTTTTCTTAAAAAAGTAATTAAGAAATCCTTTACATTTATCTGGGGAGGATTCAACTGACTGGCTGAGCAGGGGACCAATCACAGAATATATGGGTTTAAAAAGGATTCTGAGATTATGACCTGGTTTAGAGACCAGCCCAGAAAAATAGTTTTTTTTTTTTTGCTTCTGTGATAAGTGAACATCCTTAAGAAGGCACAAAAATAATCTAAAATAGCGCTGCAGCAGCTGTTAAAAACACTGACAAGCTCCTCTGTCATGAGACCATGTTGTTCATTGGTATTAAAAATGTGTTTGAGGTAGTTAAAGCTAGACACAGGCAAGGAACACAATGTGAATTTATAGAGCAGGCATAAAATAGAGTGGCGGGTTTCAGGGTCAGGAGACAGGTATGTCAGCAAACAAAGTTCACATTATCATTTGTCATAGTTAGGGTGCTTTACATACTGGGCCAAATTAAGAGAATCTAAAAAATGATAAAATTATAATCAAACAAGGAGGAAGAAGGGCAAAAACATTTATACTAAAATGCCATAAAGACAGATAAATCTGAAATTACTGAATAAAACTAGAAGTAAGTTTAGGGGATTGTAGATTAAAAGTGTATTTTCTTAAAATTAAACTAAGAATCTCAAATGTAGCGGTGTACAAATAGGTTATAGCATGTAAAGTACGAATACCTCAAAACTACTGTACTGTACAGTTGTAAATGTGCTTAGATGCTTTCCTCTACTGCTCTACAGTTTTTCAATGTGCTGATTTGTTTTGTATAAAAAAATCTTTATATCAAGGGCTTAGAAATTTTAAAGGGATCCTCAGCTCAAGGGATACAGTGCAATGCTTGGTTTTTGGAGTACAAAAAAGTTATATATCAACACAAGGGACAGTTTAAGGAAGACACAGAT
>JANJYQ010033977.1:144-12996 GCA_024605255.1 Rastrelliger kanagurta | reverse complement strand
ACACACACACACACACACACACACACACACACACACACACACACACACACTCACAAACATTCATGCTCTTTAGGGACAAGGATACAATCGTTCTTTGACATGAATCAATGTTGGCATGTCCTTATTTCCAGAGCTGATGCTTTTTTTTTTATCAAACTCTGAAACTAACTGAATGGAAATTCAGTGGCATCAGCCTCTACATGAGACACAGCTGCCTTGGTCAATAGGCCAGAGCTGCTCATGAACTCCACAACCAGACACAGGAGCAGACGGTAGAGCGAATGGAGCCGGTTCAAACAGTTTGATCTGTAAAGGCCCTGACTCAAGACATAAATTGACTGGGGTTGCAGGCAAGACCACCTCTTCCCCAGTCAGATTGCTTTCACAGTTCATAGACACAGAGATGGACACATTTTTGGAACCGTTCCACAGTCATTAAATCTAGGCTATTTTTGTATTCGACACACGCATTTGCTGAAGATCTGTCACTGTGCTTCTGATAAAACGAGAGGCGGAATCACCTTTGCCCCTGACTCCCTCCCATGTTGGTGATGGAAGGACTTACGCTATTAGACACCACAGGAAAGGATTTCGCTCTTGTTACACTCCTGACTGCTGATTGAACACCCCAGCATGATCTGTTACCATGAGAGAGGTCTGATGCCAGAGGCGCTTCTTGTAGTAGTAGATTATTTGCTTCCACTCAGATGGATGTACTTTACATGACATTAAACAGAAGCAATATGGGATCTGCCTGGTAGAAACTCTCCCCTCCTTTCCCCTCTCTTGAAGAGCGTGGGAGAGTTTCATGCATGATTAATCTCATAAATCTAACATCTTATAATGAGTGATTTTTATTTTTAGAGGATATGATGCGGAATTAATGGTCACATGCACTTAAAAAAAAAACAAAGATTATTTTGTTTACGCGTGTATCCTCAAATTGGCAATCATGTAATTTGAGATGAAAATTGGGCCCACTTCCAGCGCAGAATTTTAAAACATGAATCAGCAAACCATGGATCTGGCAGGCACTCTGGGCCACAAAGTGTTTCTAGTGTCTTGGGAGAATAAATAAAGAGCCTGTGTTTTAGTGCACACATCTAAATAAGACGTGTCAAGAGAACATAATCTTCTCTTCCCATGATGCCTTGTATATTGTGATGGTGTGTTTGTTTTGTGTTCAAGGGAGTACTTTGAAAGGGAAATGATAGCGATATTTTCTTGTCAAATGAAATGACTTTCATTTAAGAAATCTTAAAAGTCTGCCATAGAGGGACATTGTGCATCCAGATAAGCTTTGGGCCCAGAAGGGCCTTATTCACTAGAGACTTATGTGTTCATGATGTGACATTTAGATCCTTTTCAGCATCAAAGATAAAGAAAATTATTAACTGAAGCTGCATCAACATTTTTTGATATCTATCTGATTCAATATATAAGATTTTTAATACACTTTAATGTGTCAATTTGATCACTGAAGAGTCATTAACTTTAAGATAACTATGAAAATCTTTGTTCATGAATAGAAAACACTGCATCATTTACATCATCTCATAAGATTAATTTGACATTATTGCCACTGTGCATGTTTTAAATCATAATAAAATATTTCAGTTTTTGAAATGTTTTGTTTTTCTTTTTGTAGTTTTTTTTTCTAATTGGTAAAAAAAATGAATGCATTTTCAGTTTTGTCATTGTATTTTACACCTTTGGCCAACTGTAGTTTCCAACTTATGTCAAAAATCACGCTTGCACATGCACATGTTGGTGAGCACAGACAAATTTTCTCTCTTCAGAAGATGGATTTGAAAACAGCTTTCTAGTAGTCTGCACGTATATCATTCTGCACAGTGAAAGTCAAACATCCAAGAAAAGGAACAACAAGAATTTTTGAGAGAAAGGAGACTTAAACACAAACATCTTCTACAACTAAGGCGTAAGGTAAATCCTGTTCAGTAGTTCTGAAGTCATCACACAACAGCAGCAAAATATCTGCAGATTTCCAACATTTTCAGCATCACACCTTCAGACTTCATTTACTGTTCACTGAATACTATTTTTTTCTGTGTAAATAATCTCATTTTGTCAAATCAGTGACTGAACTGTAGCTTTTTTCAGAGAGCATATTTGCTGTAGGAATAACTAAATATTGCTGAGTACAACCTTTTAGAAGAATATGACAAAAGAGAAAAAACACAAACACATTTTATCCTGGAACAAGTAACAGCAATGAATCACTGTATTTTAAATTACTGTGTGGGTATTATTAATGCAGGTAGAGGAATTTCTCCAAAATGGTAAATTCAATGTAAAATGTATAAAGTGATGTGCAGTGTGCAAACTTCAGAAGCAGACTCAGTGTTATACATGTGATGTTGGTCCAATGTATACCTATAGAGTCAGAATACTATCACTACTTTGAGTAGATTGTGGTGTCTTTGTTGTAACTTTCTGTCTTTCATGAGTAGCTGACATTACAGATATTTCATATACTGTTTTTGGCCAAAGTTAGAATTTCTAGCAGACTATAAAAGGAAATAGTATGAAGGGGATTAGTATAAAAAGTGCCTTTTAAATTTCATTTTAAAGGAGCGTTTTTGTTGGAACTTTGTTTTGGCTAAGGAGAACCCAGACACATGCAGAAACTAAACACAACACAACTAATATAAGTGGGCAACATGCTCACAGACAAATACACTAAAGTATATATTACTGTCGACAAAAACAAAAATAATAATCTCTAAATAATGTCCTATTTAGAGAACCCGATGCTGCTGCCCCGTATGGCCTGCTTTGTGGATAATCGCTAAAGACGGACTTTTTTGAAAGGCTCAAACAATGTCCTTGGGACTCAAAATAACACGAAACTCTTCAGGATGAGTAAATTACTATACTCACACCTAAAAATAAGGCCCAGGTGTCAAAAAAACTGAACACTCTAAACTGAACAGTATTTTAAGCTAGTTATATTTAATTAAAACTGTCATTGGTTCAGTTCTTCAAATCATCTGGGCATGTGAATGAGATGACCAGGTTTGGCACAGCTACTCTGGATGAAAGGAGAGAATTCATTAATTTAGCTGGTAAAGCAATTATGAAATATGTATGTGGAACACACTGCATCAGTGCGATGAAAGTCTGTCATTGTCCTGACTGCTGGTTTTAGCATTGACATTTTAATTGGTGATTTTCAGCTCTCATTCTGCACCAAAAATACACTGACGGCAGAGAAAGTTTCTAGGACATTTCAGAAAGAATGTTAGCTTCTAAGCTGGTCACATACACAATCATGCACACCGACACAAACACACACACACACTGAGAGAGAGTAGTCATTGAAATTGAGTAGTCTGACTGAGCCCACACAAGGCTCAGTGACAGCGTTGATTAAACATTAAGGAAGAGATATAATGCCATTTTACCATTGTGAGTTATCCAACCCCTTTGTACTATCATTTCATCTTTGCCCTTGAACTCAAACATTGCCAACTGACAGGAAAGAAAGAATAATGATAATGAATTATGCATAAATGAGAACTTGAATTTATCTTTATCCAACTTTGGAAAGTGGTGCGTTTGAGGACCCCTGAGTGTTATTTGTCACACAGCTGACAGGAAACACTGCAGATGGTGGTTGTAAAAATGGGCTGAGTGCCTGTGCCAAAGAGAACAATGTTTCACAGTGTCGTGGACCCTGATCCTGATCCTCCTCGACTTTTTTTTGGATGGGGGAGGAGGGTTCATAAAAAAAAGAAAGAAAGAACTAGAAAGAAAATTAACTATTTTCTGTTTCTTTGTAATCCTTCCTATAACAGCAGTGAAGTAACACTTAGAGAGTTGTTTTAATCCTGAAAGTAAGAAAGGCTAAACAGGAAATACAAAACAGGTGAAATAAAAATTACACTGGCACATTTTATTTTTAGGCTATTTTATCACACTCTGTCTGTAGCCAGCTCTCTGATACTCTAGGATAAAGCCACAATTGAGATTTCCTTTCTGAAAAAAGAGACAACACAGCCTGTGATACCAGATGAGGAGTCTACTGAGATACAGAAGAGCAGCAGACATTTATAGAGTGATTAGGAGTGCCTGCAGCAGGGGTGTCTTACTGATTGCTGTTTTGTTTTATGCATGTCTGATCTACTGCATTTTTGCCTTATTTGGAGGTCATATATGTATTTTCATATCCATATCAATAATGTCCAAACTATGGGATTTGGATCCTCTCGGACAGTCAGATGTAAGGCACCCTAACACAGTGATATATTCATAGATTTATTTTCACCCAGGTTACACACCTATCACTTTCATTTTGGCCAAGATATTGCTGTAGGGATGTGTGTAATTTTCTCCCCAGGCCTTCGAATATCCTGGATATCTTATCATCAGCCAGTGCCCTTTGATATTATGAACTTTTGAGCATGATATGAAAGGTGGCTTTGTGTCACTACAAATTGTTTCTAGAAAACATTCACACAAGTTTCTGTGTTGTGAGTGTGAGTTTGTGTGTGCGTGTGTGTGTAGGTGCGAGTGTGTGTAGGTGCAAGTGTGTGTGTGTAAAGGCCACAGGTGAACGGCTGAGATTCAGAGGTGTTGAAGTCTCATACATCTGCTGCTCACCACAGTGTAATAGGCAGCAGCAGGTTGTACAAATGCCCCACATCAGCAGTAGTGAATAAGGGTGAAAAAGTATAAGTCTGTTGATGTACAGTTTGTCTTTAAACAATAGATTATCTTGAGTTTGAATCTCTGCCATGATTGCAGAAGGGACTTGTTCCTTATATGAGCTGAAGGATAGACATTCATAAAGACAGAGTGCCATGTGTTGTACTGAATTTAAAGCCTCTTGTGGCAAATTTGTGATTTGTGATATTGAGCTATATAAATAAAATAAAATTGACTTGACTAATGATCTATGTCTTGATTTAGGACAACTATATTTACACTGTTATCTAGTTTAATAATGTATACTGGACAAACAGCTTTTAAAGGACAAAATAAATAGTTGTTGAAGGCCTCCTTCCCCCTTGGTCTTAAATGTTTTGTATTTTTCAGTGACATTAAATATTCATCCTTAACTGCTATTAATCAAAGATATACAAAAAAAAATCATCTGATCTGCTTCATCAAACCTGTGTGGATGTGATTTGTTCAGATTTGACTGACACTGGCCATAACTGTCATCTCATTTTTATTCAAATATTGCTAAATCTTTAATGGTGCAGAAAAAATGTTGACACTCATGATGGAGAAAACAAACAAACAAAAATACAGAAATCTATCATGTGAAATAACAAAAAATGGATCCTTATGGTAGTTTGGGCAGATAAACTTTTACTTTTTTCAGCGTGAGAAATCTGAGGTGTGGCATGAGAACCCTGTTATGTTTATAGTCATGTCTAAAACTTACCTACCCAACATTTGCTGTTCATTCTTTCTGACAAAAGCTTTGAGCTCTGCCCTATCTCCTATTACTGCTTGCCTCAAATAGTTTAACTCCATTAACCTCTAACTGCCTCCTTCTCCTTCTGATTTAGTTTGAAAACATTCTTTTTAATATGTGTTCATGTTCATCAAACAGCATGTATCTCAGGCTCTGTCGGGGGTTGTGAGCTCAGGGACAGTTGTTGCTCTGGAAGAATGACACTTAAACAGTTATGTTCCAGTGCATCATGCATGTAGAGCCACATTCAGATTGTTACATGAAATGTTTAAAACCTTGTTGAGTGTGTCCTGTGAACTTCTTTCACTTGGACAGAAAATTCTATGTTCATGTAAAGTAGGACCCCATCACTCATAGTAAGGGTCTGTGAAAAAAGGTTTTCATTGCCTTTAAAGAAAAGATTAAATCCACACAAAGCCAGAGAATGATGGCCACATGAGTAGAATATAAAAACTATTCATATTTCTTATTCTAACCTGACAAAAGACATAGGAACATCTGCAGTTAAAGTTATTTCAGATGATAAAAATATGAACATACCACTGACTTCCATACTATACAAACATGCTATTATCCATACACCTAACCTTTACAGTGTGCAACATTCAACATAAGGAGTTAAGCTTTCATGATCATTCATGTTCGGTGTTCAGTGGATTGCTTTATAGATGTACAACACAAGCCATAAAGTTAGGTACCATTTAATTGAAAAGTGCTCCTTTCTAACCTTGGGAGTGATTATACTCATAAGTGTAACACTGCAGTGCAAGACAATGTTGTGTATGCAGCTATTTTAATTTACTTGTGTATAGGCAGGCCCTCTGGAGCCAGGCTGTGGTTGATGAAGGTGCTATCACCCTCAATGAGAGGAATAATTATCACAACAACACATACATAAGTCCTCTATTAGATTAAGGCCCACTTTAATAGACTCCCAGCAAGAGTGGGAGTGGTGGCTTAATGTAATTGGTTACAAGACGACATGCAGAGGAAAGCATCACAAAAAACAAAGCAGATTTATAAGACCTGCTCTATCTCAGTCAGTCACCCTCCCCCCTCCCCCCTCCCCTGTCTCCTGCTGAAACTTTATTTGACCATTCTAATCGTTCCTGTCCTGTGATCTCACAAGTGTGTCATATAAATGGCTGGTGCATTCTGTTTGTTTTTCCCATCCATAATACATTGGGTATCTAAATCCTGCTGGCGTGTGCAGGAAAGAGAGGGAGAGCGAGAGACAGAAAGAAAGAAAGGGGGAGAGAGGTGGCTTGCTAATGGTGTGAAGCATAAAGGCTCAGAACAAAGTGACAGAAATACATACACATGAACCAAGGAAAGCCAAGAAGGCCACGCACTGTGGTCTGCTTGTTGAGAAGTGGTGATTTGAGAGTTTGGAGCTTAGAGAGGCTTTAGGTAGAGTTTGATCTGCCCCTGCTTGACAGTATTTAGAATCAGCTACCTAAGTATTGCCTTATGCTCACCTGACTGCAAGGTCACCTGAAACCACATTTTAATTCGGTGCTCTTCAAGGCAGGGATAGCTCTCAAGTGTAACCTTTATCTTTTGTTATCTACCAGCACCAGAGTGTCCTGCAGAAATCAGCACATACCACAAACATTTCCAGACTTACAGGTTAATGTCCAAAGCAGATACCCAAGCTGGGAACTTGTAAATATATCACAGGAGCTCCTGGCATCTGTTTTTAATGAATGTGCCAAATTCCTTACTACTGCACANTGTGTGTGTGTGTGTGTGTGTGTGTGTGTGTGTGTGTGTGTGTGTGTGTGTGTGTACTACTGGTTGCCACATAAACTGTCAGATTCAAATTCTTTGTACTTTTGCAGTTTCTTGCGTTGATTGAAAACAAATCCCCACTAGTCTGTTATCTCTCTAGCTAGCAGCCAGCCTGCTCAACTACCCAGTGGTTGACTGTTTAGTTCACTCATCTGCACTCATATATATATGCAACATTCAATAAATATTTCAGCCTTGTTACCCCTAGCAAGACAATATCAGTGGAACATGAATGTCATCTGTTTCAGAGAGATTATTAAAAAAAAATAAAAAATTGAATTATGCCCTCAGTATGACTCAAAGCAAACATAGACACAATCCTATTCAATTGTTTTTCTAGGCTCTTTTTTCTGGGAGGAGGATTTTATTTTTTACTTTTAGGTTTAATTTCTTGTAGCAGAGCTTTATGCATAAGCTGGTCCTCAGAAATCATGTCTCCTTCTGGTCTCTTGCTGGTATTGCAAAGTGAAGTCAGTTTAAACAGGTGCCCGTTTTGAGATAATTCGATCTAAGTGGACCATTTAGAGCAGAACTGCTCACATGTCTGCTTTTCTGGGAAGTTCACACAAAGTACAAAATATATGATTTTTACCCATATCAAATTAAATAGTGCACCATGGCATGAACTAAAAAGAAACAAGGAAACACGCGAGTTCTGTTTTGTTCTTCTTGTCTCCTGATCCCAGATTTGTCCAAAGGCATTACCTCTGATTTGATAAAGCTGTCAACAGTCACATGAAAGGATGGGTAGAGATGATGCCTGATCAAAGGGTGTCTTTCTAATATCTGTCAGCAAGTAGTGAGAGCATTCAGGAGCTCTGTTTCCTGATATTGTATGAAGTTTTCACAGAACTGAGTAATTACACCTGCCAAGTGTTTTTCAAAAAAGTAATGCTTTCCACTACTTTTTCAGCCTGGAAAAAAACCCAATCTTGAAGCTACTTGAATGACAGCATTGCAAAAACTGGAAAAAGGAAAAATGAAAGTGACTGAACTGGAATAGAAGTGTCATGGAGAGAAGATGGATTCCTGTGCTCTCAGTGGAAAGCTGTCATAACAGTCCTCAACAGCTGTTCTGGGAGCAGCTAGGAGTCGCTGGAAATATGTCACACACACCTCCGCTCCTCTGTATAGGCCCAGGCAGGAGTCCCATCTAACTGTATCGCATTTCCATCTCACATTTCCATCTCATTGTGGTAAAAGCCACCCAACAGAGGGGGTAGAGGAACACAGAAGAGCAAGGGCACAGAGGGAAGATCCTTTCATTTATGTCTCACAGGAAAGCGTTAAGCCTCTGTCCCACCTGTGAGGGAGAGCGCAGCGTGAAGCTCTGCAGCCTTATGTTGCCCTCTCACATCGCTCGATTCCATCACAGCACCTCCATCAAATCTGCTGTGACGATGAGTGGTTATGTAATAGGTATGAACATATACCCTCTTTGCCACTATCCTTGCTCTGTAACCACAGTGCAGCTTAACTTCTGAGTTTTCCTCTCAGTGTGGAATAAGAATGTAAGGCAATAGAGTTAACAACAGTGAGCAGTCGGGGGATCCAGAGAGTAAAAGTCGTGTCATCCCTGATAAGACTCAGCCTCCAGCCCAACAGGAGGCAGTTTAAACTTTGGAAATTATGAATGCCCACAAGACTTTTATACCATGTTTGTACCCTCATCCTGAAAAGCTCTCTTCCAGGATCACTTTTTGCTCTAGCTTGCAGTGGCAATGCTGGTACTTTGGTAAAACACCAAATTAAATATGATCCTTCATTTATTCATGAGTTGTTCTTTTTTTTAATCATGCATCCAAACAGGTCCCTAATGAAGTTGTCTTATATGCTTCAGGCAAATGTACTGCAGGCAAATTGTGTTTTAGTCATGATTGTTTTAGAAATATAAATTGTTTAAAGATATATAACAAAATTCAAATGACTGGAAATACTGCTGGAAACTGATGCCATTCTGAAATGGATCAGCCTTTAAACACAACAATTAACAGACTGCAACTAAATATATTATGATTTTCTTATGCCTGAAAATGTGAGTCTTAAAGTTTTGTTACCTGGCTTTCAATTGGATTGGTTGCTGAAGTCCCTCAGATTGCATTCATTTTTCTGTGGTCACTTTGAGGCATTACAACAACATGTAAACACAACATTGACATAATAAAGTTTATAGAAGACATAGAGCAACATTTGCATTCATGCGGAGTCATGTTTCTGACCACCTTGCAAAAGTAACTCCCATATGTGCTCCATGTCTCTGCCTGTCCATCTGTCTCTCTCTTTCTCTCTCTCTCTATATATATATATATCATTTTTTGAGCTCTTTTGGGAAATCGCTATTTCTTCAGCATCTAAAGCTCCACTATCTTCACCAGCTTGTAGATAACTGTGTCTGTTTGTTTGGTGGTGAGGCAGGATGTGTACAGTGGCTTTATTGGAGTTTTTTTTAATAAAACAACTACCTGCTTCATCTAAAAATGCTAATGAAAATAATGTGACTGAACCAAAACTGTAACACCAAATGAAAATGTTGAAGATGCTGAAATGCTGAGGATCTGAGGTGAACTGCAGATGATGATGGAGAGATGGATAACAGTTCTTTATGGGGTCATCATTATGAGGAACACCTTTCACATTAGACATTATTATGATGTCATCAAATGTTAATATATTGATAAGGCCAACTTTAGTTTTTTTTTTATTATTGGAATCATTAAGACATCTTTAGATATTTTAAAGTTTCATAGATCCTTCCCATAAATTTTCTTTAGAATTCATCAAGATGTTTGTATTGTAAACATCAGATTACAGTCTCATTTTCTTAATTAAAAATACAAGCACCTATAATACATCCTGAAGAATACAGTTCCAACAAATTAAATCACAAAGATAAGCAGTAGAGAAACAGAGAGTCAAGAGACAAAGTCTAGTGCAGCTGCAAGGGAAACTTAGGTGTCTCATCAGAATATTAAGTGGGGATTTGTCACTTATACATTAATTAAATGTAGGAAATGGACTTGCATCATGAGTATAAAATTTATGCACGTATATTTATTCAGTCCATTAGGAATGCTTGTTAATGTTATGAATTATTGGTAAATCATTAAAGTCAAATTACTGAAGTCGTTGTTCTAGAAATTTTTCACTTTAATTAAATGTTTAAATCTTTTGATAAAGACCAAAAAACAACA
Organism: Rastrelliger kanagurta; assembly: GCA_024605255.1. NCBI lineage: Eukaryota > Metazoa > Chordata > Actinopteri > Scombriformes > Scombridae > Rastrelliger > Rastrelliger kanagurta. Next base: position 2,568 of record JANJYQ010033977.1, on the reverse strand, counting down.
TACAACAGTCTTTGATGTTGAGTGTACCTTAACAGAGTGATGCAACTTGAACTACAGATAGATGACATACATATTTCATTTCTTCTCATGTTTTAGAGTCTCTTTAATCTATGGCTTTATTCAAGGCTTTGGATGGGTTTCAGTGGTTCAAAAATAATTTAAGATATGTTTTCTTCAAATTTTATATTAACATCTGCAGCACAACTACTAGAAAAAGCATCTTGCTGTATCCCAGTTTAGACACCTGCATCCATTAAAGGATGTGGCCCACAGAGCTGTGACCTTCAAGGGAAGTGAAGGCCACAGTAAACCTGCAGCTCCTCTCAAAATGCACAGTCTAACTTCACAGAGACAAAACTAATAGTGCATGCGGGCAGTCCTTGTCAAGTCATCAAGTCAAAATTTCATCACCTAAATTTGACCTTGAAAGGTAAATACTTGTGGTTAGCCAGTTAATTGCATTATACCTGTACTTCCAGTGTTGACATATAAATCGGTATAACTTCAATTGATCTATAATGACCTGAGATTAGCAAACAGACCAATTGTGGTCTTTATGATATTTCAATTATTTATATATATGAGGACCACCTGAATGTGACATTATACAATTGATTGTCTTGTAATGGATTATTTAATAGAAATGGCTGGTTTATGCTGAAAAATATCAAGTTCATGTGCTGTAACGTGCTGCTTGACCACCTCAGAAGGCAAAAGTGCCACAATAAGAGATGTTTAAATATTGATATAATGGTGTTTATTGTCAGACAGTCTCTCCTGGTTGTACTAATTAAAAAGTGACAGAAATTGTTGTGTATAAAATAAAAAAAACATAGAAAATATTGAACCCTGCTTACTTTTTTACCTCTACCTGGCAAATCACTGCATGAAGTGAGTTTAAATGTCAGATTGTCAGATTTGGAAGGTTACAGAAATTGTTAGATGCAGCCTTCACAATTCTATTGGAAAGGTGGGGGAGGGGTTTCCGAGCCTGTTCGACCATCCGACAAGCAGTTCTGGTGGAGTGTACTGGTGCCTTAAAAGCTTCAAAGGTTACATTTTTTGTATGAAAAATAAGCCGTTATCCAAGAGAACTTCATCCAAGAGTAATAATTATTCCTGTATTGGGATTTGATTCTGGACATAAATCAACAATTACCATAGAGTTAAATGTGCACAAAGAATTAAAATTTACACTACATGGCTATGGCAATGTATTCACCTGAACATCGCAGTCTATGCTAAATTGTTGAATATCTCGTACTAAAACCATGGGCATTAACATGCTGCTATAACAGCCTCCAGTTTTCTGGGAACACAGAACCTGGCTGCAGGGATGTTATCCAATTCAGCTACAGCTATAGAGCATTAGTGAGGATGGCCAGTGATGTTGAGCATTAAGCTCTGGCTTGCAGTTGGCGTTCCAGTTCATCCAACAGCTGTAGTGGCTGTAGTTGAGGTCAGGGTGCTGTGTAAGGCCAGTTCAACAGTCCATCCACACCACACTTCAGGAAGTCATTTCTTTAAGGACCTGACTTTTTGGGATGCAGGCATTGTCATGTTGGAAGAGAAAAGGGCTTTTCCCAAGCTTATGTCACAAAGTAATAAGCACTACTGTCTAAAATGTAATTGGATGCCTTAAATGGAGCTTTAAAAAAAGTATATAAACAGAGATGTCTACAAACTTTTGGTTATTTAGGCGAGTTTGTGTAGAAAAATACTGTTGGATATTTAATGATGATGTATATCTATATAAGTAAATAAATATATCTATTAATTAGAAAAGCACTCGGAGAGCACAGACCTCTACCAAGGATCACCCCAAAATCTAATCACTTGTTCCTGGTCCCGTTGCTAACAGACAGACAAATCCTGAAAACATTACCTCCTTGGTGGAGGTAATAATTATCTTACTAATAACATGTTGTTAACATGTTTGCATGCTATAAGTATACGTAGGCCTATATGTAAAAGTTTTGATTCAGTGTTATCCAGGGATAGCTTATCTCACTCCATTCTTTTATCTGTTGTAGCCACTTGGTCTCTCACATCCTTCTCTACATATCATTTGTCTCCATATTCTGGTCTAATTTGACCATGGCTTTATATTTAGCTGTCTACTCTGGTCTTCTAAAGACTGTACTGTACATTTTACTTCGAGAATTGCTGTGAAAATGAAAAAGTTTAATACATCATTCTCACAGTTTATTATTAGATTTACAGCAAAGCCTGTAAATGTGACAGCTTCATATTCCAAATGAAAAGTTAAAAAGAAAATCCCAACTCTGACTATTAAGTGTGTCACATGGCATGCAATTCATTGCCATCAGTCTATTCCACCATGCCAGATGGGATAATGATGCAGATACAACAAGGCAGTGGCTAGTGGATGAATATTGACACCTTGAAACTTGAAATAGTGCT